>JAKWJD010000125.1:0-27822 GCA_027705065.1 Solanum peruvianum
TTCATCAAAGTAGGGTAGGTCGTCACTTTCCGAGGACCATGCCACTATCTAGATAATGGAGTTGTTTTGAGTTTAAGATTATTATGTTCTTTCTTTTCAATTTTGAATGAAACATTATATAGCCTCTGTGAGGCATTAGTACTTTTATATATGGGTTATGTCCATGATCTTACATTATTGTTAGAATATTATGAGATGAGACAACTATTACGATTATGGAATATTTTATATATATATATGTGCAGTAAAAGTAGATTACTATGTCATCTTCCTATATGAAGGGTCTAGATTTACTCGATATATATATACTATGTGCATGTAGAGGTCTATGTAAACCTCCTAGTAGAAGTAATGAAAAGTTTTAAATTTTTCGCTTAATTTGACCTAACAATCTAATAATGTAAGCTAAGAGTCTAGTCTTAGTACTCAAAGAGTACACGACGACGCTTACGTCTAGGGGCTATTCTCGGATGTGACAGGCTTCCTCAAGGTTATGCTAGACCCATTATGTAATCATGTTTACCAATATACACACAAACACTTCACGCATATCTATGAATAGGATAATGTAATGATGTCTAAATAAAGGATAGTTCTTCAATGTATCATTACCTATTTATATGAATGTAAATATATGATTAAGGATGTTATAAACAAGTGTGATTAGAGGTGTTATGGGTAGATCTCACATTTTATGTACACAATGATTTATGATTGTATGACTGTGTGAAAGGACATCCTCACATGAAGTAGGGATTATGATGAAATCAAGTTACTATCATAGAATCCTTTGATCTATATGATGTATGAAGGAGCAAGATCCTTAAAGCTTCTTCATGTTATAGCCTTGCGTTGAGTGAACAAAAAAAATGGGAGTGGGGGCTTCACTTTTATTATGTCCGGCTTCCCACAAGAGAATTTTCACGTTTAGCATGTCTGGGTTCCCAACATAGATGTTCTCTCATCAGATTGAAACCTCCACACTAATAATCCAAGGTTTCTGGAAGCAATATTTATGTTCAATAACTAAGTTCCTCTATAGGTTATAGCTTGTAGATATAACCTTGATAGCTATTTGTGATTGGTTACACCTTAGACAAGTGTTAACCCTCTGTTTTCGGTGTGGGAGGAGAACTATGGACTCCATATAGCTCATATGGTCTATGTATGTTATGGCTAAGTCTTCCAAAGTATTAAATGAACTAAGATTAGAATATGGAATCTAATCACAAATCCTTGAGAGGATTACTTAGTATAGTTAGGATTGTGGACCCTACCCATGCATTGCAAAAGTGAACTTAAACAAAAGATATGATTTGTACTTGTATGCAAGTAAGACTTACTGATGTTATGTATGAATTGTATGAATGCATTGTTAAGGACTATTGTGTGTTAAGATATGAATTATGCTTATGAACATGAACTGCACTAATGTCTTCTATGTGTACGTTGCACAAGTAAGTTTGTGAAGGATTTATGAGGGTGTTTTACTTATGGTATGAACTAAATAAGTTAAGACTAAGGTTATAGTAAATGAAAGAGTCCTTATGTGATTCTATTAAGTATGTTCCTTTTGTCTAGTTATAAATGAACTTGTTATGACTTGATAAGTATGTTATGACTAGTCTAGGGTACCTTCTTAGGTACACTTTGTGGAAGTAGTATTATAGGATGCTACTTACACATTGCACTAGTGTGACTTTGGGGTTGTCTTAATTAGTGCTGCTTATTTGAAGCTTATGTTTATTATGTTCTTATGACTTGTGAGTAAATCTGATTATGATTATGAAGATGACCTCAAGTTGATACATTTTACTAATTACATTAAGGGGTTACTTATGGAAAGAAGTAAGATAGAAGGGAGGTAATGTATGTATATATCAATATTCCTCAAAGAATGAGAAATGGTTTTATGTGTTATGATGAGTAGTATCCATGTATTTGTGATTTATGTGAACTATATTATGCTTAAATGTTCGTATGTTTCTAAAGTTTACTAAAAATACCTGTTTCATTATTTAAAATGAAATTTTCTCTATAAATGAATGTTTTGAATGGTTGCCTGGTTTAGTGCATTTATTTACTAATACCATTCTTCTTCATCTTTTTACACAAAGTGTAGGGTTGATGCGTAGAGGATGTTTCCTAAGTTAAGAGCTTTGATAGATCTCTCATGTTCAAGTAAATGAATCCTTATGATTCATGGGTTGCCTATGCCAAGATGTTTCTTTAAGATGATGTAATAAGTTAGATTATATTTTATGTTTTTAAGGGTCGTGTCCCTATTCTATTCTATAGAGTTTTCTTAAGTTTGCACACGAGACTTAAAGTCTACCTATGTTCTTATCATATTTTATACATATATGAAGTGATGATTCTACCATATGATGTGCTATAATAAGTTTTAAATTTTCCTCTATTTTTATAACAATTATGCAATGACCCCTCTCCTATCGTGATATGGTTGAATTGGTGATTATGGCTATTTGTAAGAGACTTTATGCATTGTATTGGTTTAATTAGCTATGGATTGGAGGTGTGGATGTTGTAATGGTTGTATGTTGACCTAAACTCTTCTATAATATGTAGTATAGGTGTTTCAATTGTGACGTTTTGTATGATCCACTTATGGAGGTGGTGCTTATATGATACACTTGTGAAGAATGTGGCCATGTCGGCATTACTTTATATATTATGGTTTTATCATGTAATAACATGTATATGTGGTCATTGTGAGGGTCCAAATGACTTAGGAGTATATGTGAAATAAAAGCATGAGTTCTTCTAGTTGGTGATATATGTTTATAGTAGACTATGGTGATGTCTCAATATGTTTTACTTGATGTTTAAGTGTGAAACTTCCTACTTTACTATATAAGTCTTATGATGAGTTATGTTTGTGATTATATAGGAATGGATAGGGTACCTTGTAGTATAACAAGTTCCGTATGTTCTACTGGAATGTGATTGTACATGTGATAAGATGAAGTATGTATTTGTCCTTTTGTGGTAGACTTATATCCTTCTACTTGATGCATGAAGAATATGAATATGACTCTTAATTTAGTAGGCTGAAGCACCTTTGTCATGTATGTGTACGTATGATTAAAATATGACCTTGAACATCATTAAGAGGTTCATTTGTGTGGAACCTTCAATGTAAAAGAAGGTTATGATATCCTTGAACTTTAACGTTTTAATGGTATCCATCTTGTGTGAATGATAGACTTAGGGGTAGGTTGGGTGGAACAACATGAAACCATATTTAGCAAAGTCATGAAGGTATCCTAGTAACCATTGTGTGGTAGCCCAGGTCGACCCCCTTTGTAAGGTGTATTATGATTTAGTTGTGACTACTATACGGTACCTCTTCATATGGTCCTTGATTTTATTACTCAATTAGAACAAAGGCTATCAATGAGTGAGTATGCTTGGGGAGTGACTCTACTTAAGATGAGATTAGAATACAAAAAAACCTTAATTTTCCTTAGCCATGTTCCTAAATGGGATGTGTTATAGTTCTACCCTTGGTAAGTAGAGCACCCTCCATCGGAGTAGGGAAAACACCGGATTACATGCCTAGCTAGTATGGTCTATGTCGGTTATTCCATATAATAATCATGTGGGATACTTTTATGTATTGGAGAAGTTCTAAAACGATTAGGAAGTAAAATGGGACGCTATCTAGACATTCCATGAGTAAAATTTGAAGATGTTAGTATATAGGTTCCCTAAGTCTTTTCCAAGACAATCATGTGAAAGTCCTTATTTGTAAGATGTCTTGTAAATGGTTTGATAAAAACATTTACTTAGGTTAAAAGTATGTTATGAAAAGGTACTTATGTATAGTAGCTTTAAAGATTTCTTAAGTAGGTTTGGAGAGGGTGTGTGGGAGTTCTCTTCATATCTTACTTAGTTGAGTCTTACAGTAATTTTAGGTAGAGAATTTAATTGATGAAATGGGACTAATCTAACTTTAGGTAGTCATAAGGATCACTTAGGTGTGTGTTAATGGGTCCTATGGGTGGACTGTTCATATCTCACTCAATTGAGACTTAGAATATCCTTTTTGTACGAGGGTCTCATGTTTATGTGTCTTGAACTGAAGTTGATCCTATTTTATTGAATGTGACTTACATATGTTTATGATTGACCTGTAAGTGACTCTTTTACTATCTTATGAAGTTTTCTTCAAAAAGAGAATGTTTAATATAAATGTTCTTTTAGCATGGTTTATATTGCATGTCACCATACATAGTGAATTATATTGTACTGATATTTGGTCTTATCTCTAAAGGTGTAGATTACAATTGAGAAGAGTTCATGAAGTGAAGCTTGGACATTAGTATCCATTCAAGCAAAGTTGGGGTATGTTCTCCATTGATTCAAGTACATAACTATGTTTAGCTTTTCTTATTAAAGACATTGATACAAAGCATGATTTTTACTAAAGTGTCCCTTTTCTCATGCATTGATGATTTTATGTAGTATTAATTTAGTTGCATTGTGTCATCTTCCTTCAACAACATTTCTGGAGTACGCGTGAAATTAGTGACATTTTCCATTCAACAAAAATTCCCCATAAAAGATAAATAATGCTTTTTGGACCTAGAGCTAGCTCTCACTACCACTTGAAATACAAATAAGATAACTCAAAAAATAAGCTACCAACTATAATGTGGAAAAAATTTAAGTAGGACTTCCGCTCATTTGATCTACATAAGGCTTAGAATTTTTGTTCCTTTGTCCTTCAATGTGCACTTGAATGTTTATTTTCTTTCAGTCTCTATGTTGTTCTTCCCTTCTTGGAATTAAACCTCAGACTATTTCTTTTAGTACAAATGTTGTCTATAATTACTGTAAAACAAAATCCCAATAATCCAAATCTTCGTCTACAATTCTTGAGGTAATTGATCATCCATTTGACTTCATATTCCCAGTTGCCAACTTGTATGTGATATCCTAACTAGTTCAGCATTACTTTCCAGACATATAAACAGTAAGAAAAAACATAGAATAGGTGATTAAAGTTCTCAATAAGAAACATTACAGACATATATGTCCTCGAGTCTAATGAGAACTTCAACTTCACTTGAATTATGCTATGATCCAAGTCTTGCTTCCTAAATGATCCTCACCTTCCCACAATAATAGAGAAAGCTAACATCATGGATTAGTACAACCACAGATACTATGTATGACATCATGCAGAAAAATAATAAAAACAAACATTTATTAGAAATATGATTCTTTTCATTTATAAATAATATCATAATCATAAGAACAACATTTATCTACTTAGAAACAAATAAGAAATCACTTAGTCAATTTATAGTATTTTTAAGAGAAAAATTACAGTGAACATAATTCATTGTACAATAATTTGCTTCAATGTTACAGTGAAGTGTCTCTTTTTCCATTTTAACACTTCCTATCATGTCGTCTTCTCAGTAAAGGCTATCATAAGACTCACTTAAGCAACACAATGAGACTCCGGTCATAAAACCTCCCTAATCATACCTAAATTACCCTAAGGACTACTTATAATAAGACACATACATACTTATAGGACACCATACACATCAACATAAGATTTCCCCTACCAAAGGTGATTTTAAGAATCACTTGAGTGAGTTGTGAATAGACCACTGATACAATCTATTACATGCACAATTAAGAGACACTATGGACTACCTATTATAGAATCATTCTCACTTAACACTTCAACATATAATAATATGACATTCTCTTTCCAAAGGCTATAAAATAGACTTGGTTAAGTAAATCAAGAAGATAAAGTCCATGATGACCTCATAAAGCTTACCTTTGTAATCTTTAAGACTACTTATGGCCTAGATCATGTCCGTATAATAAACATCTTCACTAACTAGAGTCACTTTTAAGACTTATCTAGGTAAGATACGAAGTGACTATTCTTGTGCCCCCTTCACACCTTAACTAGACAACCCTTAACTACTCTAAATAAGTACTTAGTAATTAAAATACATTATCAACTAAAGTAATTATATGTATTAGTTTATTTAAAACTCATTAAATAAATAAGGACATTTAAATAATGGTATTGGACAACATCAAAGCCTATTTTCCAATGTCTAGATAGCATCCATACCACCACCTAAACTTCATAGAACTACTCTAATGCTAGTAGGTCTCACATATGATGACAATAGGCAATAACCTACCTAGACCATGGTATCAAAGCATGGAATACGGAGTTCTAATCTACTCCAATGAGGATGTTCTACTTGCCAATGGTAAAACATATACACATCCCATGTAGAATCATGGTTAAGTAATAATAAGGGCGTGCTTTGTAATCTGTTTTCATTCTTTAACTAGAACTACTTCCCTTACCATACAAACTAGGTGCTAGTCTTTGTTCTCATAGAGTAATTAACATTGGAGGTTTATATAAACGGGTTCTATATCAAGTTCATAATTTAATCACATTTGCCCTACAAAAGAGGACCACTAGGGCTAAATTACAATGGCGACAAGAATCTTATCCTGACTTTCCTAAGGTTTTATATGATTCTGTTCCATCCAATCAACCTTAAGTCTATCATTCCTTTACTTGAAGGATAACATTAGGACTTTTGATTTCAACATTCATAACTTTAGCACTATGTTCAAGGTTTCACATAAAGGGCCCTCTTAACATTTTTTAACGTCTCATGTCATTCATACATACAAGACTAAGATGCTTCATCATCCTAAGTCA
The DNA here is from genome assembly GCA_027705065.1 of Solanum peruvianum. Classification (NCBI taxonomy): domain Eukaryota; kingdom Viridiplantae; phylum Streptophyta; class Magnoliopsida; order Solanales; family Solanaceae; genus Solanum; species Solanum peruvianum. The sequence continues at coordinate 6,743 of JAKWJD010000125.1, forward strand.
AGACATCTCATATTTACATTTATACATACATTAAGTAAGGGACACAAGTCAACCAACACAAGACACAACATACTTCATTTTATCACATATTACATGTCATTCTTCAAGCACATAGGAATAACCATTTTAGTCATTAACCATCCTATACACTACCATATCATCATCAATATAACTATCATAGACTCATATAGCCAAGTAGGAATAACCATACATCAACATCTAAGACTATATACACATGAAGCCATATTCATAGTCAAACATGATCATCCTAAATAGCATAAATAAAAGAAGACATATACTTTCACATTACTTATAATGTAGATCGATATGATACAACTTTACATAATGATCATAATTACCTCAAGTTGTTGCCGACAAGCCATGATTATCAAAATACATAAAATAACGAAGACAAGGCCATATCAATTGCAAGTAAAGCACATAATACAACCACCATGAGTATACCCTACTAATCAAAAAATATTTTAAGTCTAATTATCATAAAATAAAGGAAAAATTAGGGCATAGTACCACCACTCAATCCTTAACACCTCAATCCGATGTGAATCACCCAATTGAATAGCATAATGTCGTTACTATTGTCCGTGAACACCAATTCAATGCATAAGTCATAATACTCATTTAAACAAGGTTAATTCAACATATATTATCAATATAATACAACATATACATCAATAGGATACAATTGTTACATCATCAAATAGACTATAGAAAACTACACTAGCATTCATAAACATTAAGTCAACATTAAGTAACCCATAAAGTAGTCAAAACTAGGGCTCAGAAATTACATGGGTTAATAGGTTAATTGAGTTAAAATCATCTAATTAATAACAATTCAATCCATATTCAATGCTAGAAACCTTTAATGCAAGATTTTGTGATCATATCATGAACATGGACAATTCATCTTAGAAAAATTTACAAAACATCGTTTAAAGTTGGGATCTGTGATGAATATAGTTTAAAGGATGAAAAACCATACCTCAATGATTATAATACTTCAATTTTATGAAGAATATCCACTCAATTCTCCAATCCAATCCCCTTCTTGAGTTTTGGCTCCAATGGAGTTCTAGGGAATTTCTAAGGGATTTTGGGTTTTGATATTGAACAATGAAATCTTCTATTTGTTTTATTCTTATAAATACATTTAAAATACCCAAAATACCATTAAGCAATATCCATTAATATTTTTTATAAGTGGGGTGATTTTACAACTTCACCCCACAACATAACAAAGGCCTGCGCAGGAATCACAAATCATGACGGAGGACCATCGACAGCCTGTCCCTTCACCAACGGACCATCCTACTCGTCTGTGGTCTGTTACTTTGTCATGTATTTGTATATCCTCTCCCATTACTAAGTATAAATCGATTAGACCTCACAAACAGGGCATTTACTGACCCAATGGCATCAATTGCCATTCGTTTGAGGGCTGCCTTGGGCACCAACTTACGTCCTTCCTCAAGGACCCTTGGATAGTCCTTGGGGATTTTTTTCCGGACATTTCCAACCAAAACATGATCGTATACAATATTATAACCTCTCAAATGAATTTCATAAAAAAAGAACACTTAAACTCGACGAAACACGCTTAGACACACAAGGTCTTTTCAAGGAAAAACATTCAAAAGATGTAGACGTTCTTAGATGTTTGACTTCCAAACTTCATGAAAATTGAAAAAATTCCTATATACACTATATTAAATAATTTAAGGACCTTATAACCTGACTAATCACACATAAACATATAAAACCACATATGAGGCATATAGGTGACTTAGTCGTCGAACATCTTGGTCGTCCCTTGATGTTCATTTCTAAGTAACCTTAAATCTTAGAAACTATATAAATACCACATTATAGACAAATTTAGGACCATATACCATCATTACAACCATGTTAGGCTCTAGTTCACCTAAGTCATTTTCAGGATCTTACAGTTTTGATATTTGTAAAATAAAGTCTAACATAGGTCTAAAAGTATAAAACCACCTTAAATACCCATAATACCCTATAACAAACGTCCATGGTTCATAAAAGACTGGTGGTGAATTTCATTAAACACCCTAAGTCCAATTGTGTCTTGATAGCTTTTATAGTGACCAATTGACACACCCTAGCAACGGGGCATCATTGGGTCAACGACCCATTCTGCTAGGTTATTTTTTGGTTCAGAGACTTCTTTGATGGGACAAATATCCCCACCAATAATTTAGGAGCTACTCCCAAGATGATTCGGCATCGAGTAATGTACGTTCCGTACGTTAGGGGCATCGATTAAAGCAATTTTGGCAACTTTGTTACCAAGTGTGGAGTCCTTCTCTACGGCCCTTCCTGGGTCCTAGGTGGAATAGTACATGTATGTTGTACCCCTAAACATGGTCATATATATCTTAGGTTCCTCCACAATCAATTTGGTCTACAAACAACACTCAAAATATGCCAAGGTACACAAGACCACATAAACATCTAGTCGTTGATCATCTTGGTCGTCCCTTGATGTTCTACATCCAATCTCATCCAACCCTTAGACACTTACTATAAACACCATAATAAACAATTTAAGGACTTAAAAGCCTCAAGTAACATTCTTGCATCTAGTTTCAGCTAGTTCATTTTTAGGGATGTTAGCAAGAGTTCAAGAAAGGTTTTTAAACCAATGCCGTTCTAACAGTCCAAAGATCAACAAAGGTAAAGGGTCTACACCCAATCCTAAAGAAGGTAAAGGTAGTGTCTCTATGTTGATAACCCTGATTGTGCTATGTTTTGTAGAAAACATAAAGATAAGTGTCTAATTGGCACGGGTAAATGCTACAGTATGGTAAGAGTGGCCACATGAAGAGGGATCTCCCTATGATGAAAGCTTAGGGAAGTGAATATTATAAAGAACAAGAAAGTGCTCCCAATTCTGATTCCCTTAATAAGAATCACTTCTACTCTCTCCTCTCTAGGGGTGATCAAGAGGATTCGCCTGATGTTGTAATAGGTATGTTGCAGGTCTTTTCCGTTAATTTATATGCATTGATAAATCCCATTTCAACTTTATCTTTTTTAACTCCTTGAGTGTCTTTGATGTTTTTTGTTCTACCCGATGTTTTAATTGAATTATTTTTGGCTGCTACCCCGTAGATAAATCAGTTGTTTCTAAAAGAGTCGATAGGAATTGTCGTATAAAGTTTTCAAATAGAGTTACCTTAGTCGATTTGGTAGAACTTTATATATTGGTTTCGGTATGGTTTTGGGGATGTATTGTTTGCATTCTTGTTTTTATTTCATATATTGTAGAACAAAGGTAGTTAATTTCAAATCTCCCAATGAACCCGTCATATAATGGAAAGGGGGAAACTCAATTCGTAGAGGTCGAATCATTTTGTGTATAAAAGCATTTAAGATGGTTTCCAAGGGATTTCTCTATCATATTGTAAGGTTGATGGTCCTAGAATGCGATGCCCCTCCAGTAGAGTCGGTCAATGTAGTGACGGATTTTATAAAAGTATTCTGTGATGACTTACCCAAAATTCCTTCCGAACAGGAAATAGGTTTCGACATAGATTTGTTGCCGGATACGAAACACATTGCAATTCCTTCTTATCGGATGGATCCGGCCGAGTTGAAAGATTTGAAGGATCAATTCAAGTATTTGCTCGACTAGAGTTATGTTCAACCAAGCATATCTTCATGGGGTGAAAAAAAAGATGGGACTATTAGAATGTGCATTGACTACCGACAATTGAAGAAGGTTATTATAAAGAATAGGTATCCTCGCGCTAGAATTAATTATTTGTTTGATCAACTCCATGGCACCTTTTTGAATATTGATTCGAGCTCAGGATATCTCAAACTTAGGGTGAGAGGTGAAGACATTCTTAAAACGGCATTCAAAACTCAGTATTGTCATTATGAGTTCTTACTGATGTATTTTGGGTTAACAAATGCCCCCAACGACTTTTATAGACCTTACGAATTGTGTGTTAAGGAATTTCCTTGATTTTTTTGTGATTGTCTTTATTGATTATATCTTGGTATCTTCTATGAGTGAGGATTAGCATATAGACAATTTGAGGTTAGTATTGGAAGTACTCAAGGAACATCAACTCTTTGCTAAATATAGTAAGTGCGTGAGTTTATGTTGACATTTGTTGCTTTTCATTATCATATTATCTTAAGTGAGGGTATAGAGGTCATTGAAGAAAACGAAGCGGTTAAGAATTTTCCTTAACCTTTGGCTCCAACCGATATTCAAAGTTTCTTGTGTTTAATCAAATATAAATAACAATTGTTTATGGCTTTGCATCTATTGCATCTCCTTGGACAACACTAACTCAAAAGAAGGTTAAATTTGAGTGGTCTAAGGCTTGTGATAGACGCTTCTAAGAATCGAAACATAATCTAACCTCAGCTCCGGCATTGACTTTATTAGAGGGTACCAAAGGGTTTGTGGTTTATTGTGATGCTTTTCGAGTAGGTTTCGGTTCTTTCCTCAGGAAACATGGTAAAATGATAGCTTATTCCATTTGACTACTCAAGATGCATAAGAAGAATTATCAAACTTATGATCTTTAATTAGTGGTCATAGTGTTTGATTTGAAAAATGGAGGCATTACCTATATGGGGTACATGTGGATGTATTTACTAACCACAAGAGTCTTCAATGTGTGTTCACACAAAAGGAGGTGAATATCTAAGAGAGAAGATGGTTTAAATTTTGAAGGATGAAGATATATGTGTCCTCGACCACCCGACATGGACAATGTGGTAGGGGATGCTATAAGTCATATCACGATGGGTAATGTGTTTCGCGTGGAAGAAGGTAAGGAAGAGTTAGTGAAAGATGTTCATACATTGGCCTGGCTGGGTTCTAGGTTATATAATTCTCCACAAGGTGATTTCATGGTTCATTGTAACCCGGTCATCTTTAGTGGTTGAGGTGAAGTCTAAGCAAATCTTGATCTTCTTTTGATAGAGTTTAAAGAAACGGTTCTTTGTATGTCTAATGAGTTATTCTCCCAAGAAGGGATAAGGTACTTAGGTACAAAGGTAGACTGTGTGTACAAAATGTTGATAACTTGAGTGGACATGTTTTTGAAGAATATCATGGTTCATAATATTCCATTCATCTGGGTGAAACCAAGATGTATCGTGATCTTCAAGAGATCTATGATGAGATGGTTAGAAAATGGAGATAGTGTAGTTTGTTGCTAGGTTTCCATATTATAAACAAGTAATGGCTGAGCATCAAAGTATGGGAGGTCTAACCCAACTGATGGATGTCTCTACTTGTTAGTGGGAAGATATTAATATGGACTTCTTTGTTTCCTTGCCTTGAACTTGGAGGCAAAATAACTCAATATGGGCTATTATGGATAAATTGATGAAATTTGTCCGCTTTATCCTCGTCAAGTCTACTTATTCAGAGAATGAATATGCTAGACTATACATTAATGAGATTGTGAGACTACATCGGATCCCTTTTTCCATCATCTGGGATACAAGTGCCCAATTTACTTCTTGTTTTTTAAGGTCTTTTCAAAAGGGTTAGGTACTCAAGTGAATCATAACACCACTTTTCATCTTCAAACGAATGGACAAGAAGACTATACTATCCATTCCCTAGAAGATATGTTAAGATCTTGTGTTATTGACTTCAAGGGTTTTTGGGATGATCACCTACCATTGATAGAGTTCTCCTACAATAATAACTACCATTCGAGTTTTCCTATGGTACCTTTTGAAGCACTCTATGGTAGGAGGCTTCAATCTATGAGTCTTAACTCCTTGGCCCCGAGATAGTATATGAGACTATAGAGATGTTTCAAATGATAACAGATAAGGTGAAAACAGCCTATAGTCGGTAAAATTATTTTGCCTACAATAGATAGAGAGACCTTGAATTTTAAATAAGTGATTGGGTATATTGGAAAATTTCATCCATGAAAGGAGTGATTATATTTGATTAAAAATGTTAACTTAGTCACCGTTATGTGGGTCATTATGAGATATTGTAACGGGTCAGAAAGGTAGCTTATGAATTGAAACTACGTAGTGAACTACCTTCGGTTCATCCGATGTTCCATGTCTCCAAGATCAAGAAATGAACAGGCGACCCAGTCTCAATTTTACCTATAAAAGCATTAGGGGTGAGTGAGAACCTTTCTTATGAAGATGTTCCGTTTGAGATCCTAGATCGTCAATTAAAAAATTTTAGGAACAAAGAGGTTACCTCCATAAAATTTCTATGGAGAAACCATCTAGCTGAGGGTGCAAAATGTGAGGCTGAGGCAGACACGAAGTCCCGCTACCCTAATCTTTTTCCTCTTACTCCTAGTAAAAGTTTAGGTTAGTAGTTCCTTTATAAAATTGTGAATAATTTGAACTTGACATGCTTTTGTTTTAAATTAGATGCATATCTTTGTAATTTTTATGCTAAAATAAGTTTTCATGAAATATTTTCTCGTGCCAACTTGCATTATATGTAATGTGTATATTGGGTTTGATGAAATTATAGTGAGCTTGTTAATGTTGATTAAAAGATAAATTACAACGTAACTCTTGATTTTCATGTTGAACACGTGTTGATATTAAGAAGGTAGTTCCTCATTTAGAAATGTGAAATGTTGAGCTCATATATACGCTAAGTTGTGAGTTAAGTTGCTATTTGTAATGTCATGGGTATGTGTTGAGTGGAGTTGCGAAGTACTCCTATGAGCTATGAGGCATTATGATTTAATGTAATTATTGTTTGTTGGGCTTCTAGTATTGAGTCTTTCCTCTCCAATTAAAATGTTTTAGGTGTCATTAGGGACAAATCTTCCTAAGAGCGGGAGAATGTACCACTCTGGAAGATCTATGATGTAGTATAGATCCTCACTTGATGAACTATTCCTTAAAACAGAGTTTTTAAGACTAAAATAATGTATTCAATCTAATTAAAAAGTGTTACAGTTAAAACATCAAGAAACGACCACGACGTCCAGATACTAGTTAAAAAATTGAAGTAGTGTGCCTTAGTATATTTCAAGGCGTTAAGATAGTCGGATTGAAGATAAAATTAGTGAAAAGGTTGGATACATGTGTTGCAGTTTGTTTAAGGTAGAAAAGTTAGGGTATGACTCCCCAAGGACAACCTTAAGGTCATTGAGGAGGACCTACATTTGACCCTCAAAAACAGTCCTCTGGAAGTGTGCAACCACTTGACGGTATGATGAGTCATCGATGGAATGAAGGCGCGTCGATGGTACTCATCGGTTGACACATAGACTAAGATCCAAAAGGCTCCAAAAAGATGTCTGTGACCAAAACCACGGACTTCCAGTATGATCTCTTGTCTTGTCGATGGGTCATCAACAAGGAGTCATCGATTGGACCCCTGGTGTACTGTTTAACTTTCATTAAGGAGAGGGAGTTTAGTTAATTAATTAGGGGTTCAAGGGTGGTTAAGTATGTTAGTTCGGGACTATAAAAGGATTCCAACTCATTCAACTAACGTAACTTCTCTAAATTCCCCAAACCCACTTAGGTCCAACTTCTCTCTATATTCCCTCTCCCAAAATCAAACTTCAATTGAAGAAACACTATATCATCAATAAGGGGATTAATTCACCAAGAAATCGTAATAAAATTTTGTGGCAAATCATCCATAATTTATTGTTTCTTTCACTCATGAGTATGGGTGGCAGCGGTACCGATACCGGGACTGCCGGACGGACAATCACCGTAACTGGCACGGAATTGGTATTCACCAGCCGGAACCGTACCAGAACCGTGATGGACCGGTATTGGTAGTTCCTGGATTTTTCCCAGTTTCCGTCCCAGTCATCCAGGGAACCAGTTCGAAACTGAACTGGACCGGACCAGATTCAGGGATTTGACAAAAAAATTTAAATAAAAAAAAATTTAAAAAATAAGTTAATTTTTTTTAAAGCTAAAAAATTATACTTTTTAAACTTTTAAAGTTAATTATTTATAGTTTATAAACATCAATTTTTTATAGTTTGTAAACCTTTAAATTTTAAAGACATAAAGTTCCAAGTTTAAAAGTTTGATAGTTTAAAGTTTAAATATAATATATATTATATAATTTTGAAATTTTATATTATTAGTTTAAATTTTCAGTGTGAAATGTTTGAAAATTTTAAATTTAAAAGTTTTAACGTTTGAAAATTTAAATTTCAAATTCAAATTTTTAAAGTTTGAAATTTTAAATTTTCAAACTTTAAACTTTGTAAATTTAAGAATAAAACTTATAATGTTTGAAAATTAAAATTTCAAACTTTAAAAGTTTAAATTTAAAATTTCAAACTTTAAAGGGTATAAAAATTTAGATTTCACAATTAAAGTTTTAAAATTTAGTGTTCTAACTTTTAAAGTTAGAATATTAAATTTTAAAGATTGAATTTTATATTTTCAAACTTTAAAAGTTAGAAACATAAAATTTTACATTAATAATATTCAATTTATTACGACAATTTAAAAAATTAAGGTGAATAGCCTACACTTGTAACAATATTAATTTGATAGTATAATTTGACTTATAAAAATATTAGTAGTGTATTCAAATATTTAATCTACACAGCCACCTTCTAGGAAGGGTTCTTCTTGAATTAGATCTTGATTGTCATACTCATACTAATAGTTTCTGCTATGATAGAAATACTTTATTAGATCATTTAAAATTGCTATAGTAACGTGATAGAGAATTGGTTGAATAGATAAATCCTCGATTGCTTCAATCCCGTCGTCACTATAATCTTGAATTATTAAATCAACGTCACTTTGAGATTTTGTCGGTAGTTGTTTACCACCCATGTTTCTTCTCTCGGTACTAATCCAATCTCTAAATAATACCGATATCTTCGAGCTATCTGCTGCTAGTGAATGGCTATGATCTCCAATTTGAAACCTTGATGCCCTAAAATGCCTTCCGAAGCTAATGACGATGCTTGAATAGCTAATACATCTCGAGCCATTGATTGATGTTTTGGAAATCCTTTGCCGCGATTTGTCCAACATGATAGAAAATCTTCATTGGGTTTCTGTATTTTTATTTAAATATGCATCAAAATCATTTCTATTATTTCGAGAAAGTTCAAGTTATGACTCTAAATAAGCATCATTATTATCTTCATTGAGTCTACTCCTACAACTTTCAGGATCTTGATCACTTGATAAATTTATATAAAAATTATATAAGACATACAATTTTCTATCTTCAAATTTCATTCTATCTTTAACTTCTTGACAACTAGGAAATTTATCTTTTTCACTATCAATATCAAAGTTAAAATTTATTTTATCAACCATCATTGATGCATCTTCATCTTTGTAATGAGGATTTGACAAACAAGCGCTTAAATAAATTTGAGGAGTAAGAATATAATATTTTTTAAATTTTTCAATCACTTTTTGAATAGTTTCTTGAAATGTTAGTTTATTTGTAAATTTATAAATTATAGAAGAACTCATACAAATATAAGGCAAAACAGTACAAATTGATGGACTATAAAGTACTTATATTCTTTTGGTAGTGTTGTAAAAAACTTTTAAGAAATCTATGAGTTCATATATGTCATGCTTATCACTATCATCGACTCTATTTGACATATCTGAATTAAAAATTCTAAATCATTTATAAGGGTTTTCTATATTCATAAGCGACTACAAACATTTCATATAAATAATTACATCTAGTAGACAATGTTTTGGGATTTTTTCTAGGTGGAAGATTATATTCAAAGCAGTGATTTTGAAAATCTCTACGCCTAGACTTAAATTGGAATTTAAATATAAAATGACATGCATTTTCAACTTTTGTGCAACCGTTATCATACATTTGTATATCATATCTTACAATCAAATTATTTATGTGTACAGTAAACCTAATATGATAATAATCACCATAAATAGGACAAAGAGTTGGTTTTAATAATTCAACAACAACATTATTATTTGAAGCATTATCTAAGGTTATACTACTAATTTTATCACATATTCCATACCTTTACAAAATATCTAAAATAGTTTGAGCTATATAATAACCGGTTTTTGGAATCTGACAACATTTATATCATAATATTCTTTTTGCATAATCCAATTTTCATCAATCCAATGTGCAATAACTTTCAAATAATTGTTACCATTTATACTACGACCTATATCAGAATTAATAACTATTTTACAATTATTATAATAAAATAAGAAACAAAGATATTGAAAATGTTGTGTTTTATAATAAAAAACAACCTTTTTATTGTATTTCTAGCAAAACCTGATTATATAAAATTTTAATATCATTTTAGCTAGTTCTTCAAGATCTTTTTCTCTACTGTATGCACTTGGTAAACTAGAGACAGAAATATTAGAAGGATTTAATTGTGTTTGTACTATGTTAGATCCACCTAATCCTACATTTTCACGAAGGGGGGTACCGTTGGTTTTAGCTTAGGCTACCGCTTTAGCATGCAAAAACTCATTTTTACAACAACACATTAAAAGAATACTCACATGTCCCATCCCACCGGATTTACCAACAGTTTTATGATTTAATGTGTGTTTACATTTATTCGATATAGGTTGTGTTTTATCTTCATTTTTGGTCATAAATTTTCACACGATAATTTTTTAGCACGTTCTACCTTAGGCCTAGAATGAACCGCGGGGGGGGGGGGGGCACATGGGTCGGACAACAAAAGGGAGCGGGACTGGGATTACTAGTAGTCGTATGTGGCTAAGTTTCTTCATCATCATCAAAAATAGGTTATCAATATAATCATCAATATCATTTTCATTATAATCATTCGAGTAAATTCCTCATTAAATTTACCAAACCGATGTTGTAAATGTTAATGATAAGGATCTAACCAAGAATAACTACAAATATTAAAAATAGTACCTTTGAGACAACATATTTTACACTTCATTTCATATAGATTTCATGCATAATAATATATAGTGGTGCATATGAGAATTATCTATTCAATTGACACCATAAACATATCATACTTATGATTGTTCATTCTGTATGTGTATTGGTCAACGTGATCACATAATAGCAACATCATTGTTAATAAGGAGACCTTCCTTCAAATGATCACATCACATATACAATGTCCCTCAAGTCATGAACAACTCACATACAAAGCATTTAGGAACCATAGATTATTGACCCACATTTCATTAAAGGACACAAGAGCACATTAAAACTTTGAATAGACAAGTCCCAATAGGTACAGGTTCACATATTCATATAGGAATCATATAGGTAGGGGTCATTCCACAATATTACTCATCACAACAAAAAATTTACACCATACCTTACCCTAATATCATCATCCATATTATGTTTCACATTATTAATATACCTTATTCTTTATACTTACATTGAGGGCTACATACATAACCTTCACACTCATGAACATCATAATATTAATTCACTTCATATATATTGCTCTCAAGTCCATGATCACAATATGAATAGATAAATAATAAGTAAACACCCCTAGCATAAATTGATCAAACGATACGACATCAATTCTAGTTCTATAGACAAAAATTTAGGTAAAATTACAAATTATCCAAGCCATGATAAATATAGATCAATTATCAACGATTCATAATCAGCAATGGCATTTAATAATACATCACAATCTAAGAAGATTCCCTTAACTTCCAATAGAGATCGGAGAACCCATTTTATAGGCTTAATTGAATGATTTGGGAGATCATGGCTTCTTCAAGGAATATTATTTTAAAATAATGTTAACAACATTCATTATACATCAACTTATAATTACAATGATATTGAAAACTATTTGACAATGAACCCATGGATATATTTGAAATTGAAAATTTTGATCTTAGATACACATTGGAAAAATCTTTTAAAGAACTCCTTAGATAAAAGGTTACCAAAGTATGAAAAACTGCCATACCTTATATATTTAAGACCCACGAAAATTAAAGAAGAATCATGTGGAAATCAATCCCTAGCTTAATCTTGAATTCAGTCTCCAATAGAATTCTAAAGAAAGTCTTATTTGGGAGGGAAAGAATTTAATTTTATGAATGAATTATAATTTAGGGTTTCTTGGTTTTGACTAACTTAGAATAGTCTAAAAATAGGTAAAATAATCGTCCACCCTGTAATTTGAACGTGGGGACCCCTTGACAGTCTGAAACTTCGGCAGTGTTGCAGGTACCATTTGACTCTACCATTGATGGGGCATAATGTAGTTGAAGAGCCTTCCTATTGCTCCGTCATTTCTGAATGATGTTCGTCATATGGGTGCTAATCTCCCACGACTAAATGTTGATCCACTCTCTCTTTTTATGAGGCATCGATGTCACGATCGGGGAGCACTCCCGTAGACGTACCGTCTTCATCATCCTTCAAGCGGACTTAGACTAGCCCTAAGCATAAATCATGGAATATAATAGTTAAGAAAATGCGGAAATCTAAAACTTTTATAGATTAAGAGTACCTAGACATCTCACATATCATATATAGAGATTACATAGACTCCTTCTTTATGAAGTTTACATAGATTTATCTTTTAGCAGATAGGAAATATCATCAATATAGTCTAACATCATATCACACATAACCATCTAATATAGAATTACAATTTTTTGGGAATATCCCTTACACTAGTATAGTATGCCATACATAGACTTACAACAATGCCTGGACATAAAGAGTGTATAAGTTTTTTTAATCATAGACAATAGAAATGAAAATAGAAATGTGGCTTCATCATAGAATTTGAGGACTCACCCACAACTTGGGGAGAAGATCCATGTCTTCCTTGTAAATTTCCTTGAACTCCTCAATGCCTTGAAACAACATTGTTTGGGATAACGGGAAAAAAATATGTATTACTACATCACACGTACTAACTATGGCTTCTATCCATGAAAATCATTATTTCCTAAGAAAAGTACACTTTAGTCAAAATCATTCTTTCTATAAATTTAACCCAACATGAACATATAGTAAGAATTATAAGTAAAATCAACATAATATTAACCCAACATGCAGACAACCCAAGGGACAGTTGTGCAATGCAAGGGATATAATCCCATAACACTATCCAAAGCTAGGTATCACATTTAAGTCACCCAATTCATACATTCAACATAACCTCACATTTCATCATGACATACTTTATACATATAGATCATAGACAAATTGACATACATAACATATAAGCAACTTAATCATAAAAGAACACTACTAGAATCATCCCTTAGGATACCACAAGTTCAATGTGTAAGAAAATTCTCATACCCTCCCTTATAATATGTATAAACCTTAAAGAAAATCCTAATACGAGTTCATATGCTTAACTTGTTCATATACTTTTACATTATGGAATGGAGTTGAAATAACTGACATTATTCCATGTGAGCTATATGTAATCAAGTTTTCTACTCCTACACCAAAAAGTGAGGATTAACACTTGCCTAAGGTGTAACCTTTCGTAAATATCTATCTAGGTGGATCCTCTAAGTTAGAGTCTTATGTTGGCATATTATTAAGGGTCAACAAGATCGTTACTAGAAATACTAACTTGCTAAATGTGGGGATTTCTATCTTATGAGACAACACACATCTTGGGAATCCGACTTTCTAAATGTGAGGAAATCCATGTGTGTAACGACCTGTTTAGTCGTTTTGAGCAGCAGATTTTATTTCTGGAAAACTGGCTGAAACGACGGACCCCACGACGGACCGTCATGGTCACGACGAACCATCGCAGGGTCTCGTTTCAAAATACTTAGAAATTCTGAATTGGGTACTGAAAATCGACTCTCTGAACTTCGTGACGGAATGGCAGGATGGACCGTCAAAGGTGTGACGGACCGTCACAGATTCTTCAGTGGAAATTGAGTCTTTGACCCTTGCGACGACCTGCAGGACGGACCGTCGCAGGCACGACGGGCCGTCGCAGGTTGCGTAATCCCAGTCTGGGTCGGATTTGTTTACACATTTTAAGGGACGTTTTGGACTATTCCTACTTTAATTATAAAGTTAGAGGGTTAAGGATTATAAGTCTAATTACTTGGGGGTTAAAAGAGGTGACCTTAAGTTAATTAGTGGGTTATTATTACCATCTTTCATTCTTAATTATATGCTAATGAGGGTAAAAGAAAGAGGGTTTGAATAAGAAAATAGAAAGAGAGAGAGAGTCGAACGAGGAAGAAGAAGAAACAAAGCTTGGAAATTGCTTGCTTGATCAAAATCTTCGGTGGAGGTAGGTTATGGTTTTCACACTATTCGTAGTAAACTCTTAATAGCGAATGATATGTGTTAGTAATATTGTAAACCCTTCTATATGCTTAATTGTATGCTTGCATGAATATGATTATGAAATTGTGAATAAATAAGCATGATGAAGCTATTGAATCCCAAATCTTGAAAAGAAACCCTAATCTACTTTGTTAATGATGATTCCTTGGTATAAAAGAAGGCTTGATGAACGAAAGTGGTGAGATTAGGGGATCGGGTGCCACGTTCCGGTACCAGGATAGAGATAAAGGATCGGGTGCCACGTTCCGATACCAGGATAGAATGAGGATCGGAGTGTCACGTTCCGACACCAGGATAGTATATGGATCGGGTTCCACGTTCCGGTACCAGGATAGAATGAGGATCGGAGTGTCACGTTCCGACACCAGGATAGTATATGGATCGGGTGCCACGTTCCGGTACCAGGATAGAATGAGGATCGGAGTGTCACGTTCTGACACCAGGATAGTATATGGATCAGGTGCCACGTTCCGGTACCAGGATAGAGCTAGAGGATCGGAGTGTCACGTATCGACACGAGAGGAATAAACATAATGAATCTTGAAAGATGCTAATATACTCACTTTAATGAATCTAATTCCCAAATGAGTATGGTATTGAGGCTTGAGTCCTCATGTGTGAACTTGACGGTAATTGTTAATGATATAGTACTTGTTGTTGCTACATGTTGAGTATCATAGTTGATTTTATGATATTGCTTATTATATATTGTCTTCTATTTTGAGTTGGCCGATGATATCTACTCAGTACCCGTGCTTTGTACTGACCCCTACTTTTATGTTTTCTTCTTTGTATTTGTGGAGTGCAGCAAACGTGTCGTCTTCTTCGACTCAACAGTAATTCAAGCCAGTCTTTACTACATCGGAAATTCAGGGTGAGCTAATGCTTCTAGCTTGGACTGGATCTTCTTGTTCATAGATGTTCTTGTGATGATGACTTCCAGATTTTGGGGATAATAATAGTTATTGATTTGATTTTATTAATGAGTTAAGTCTTCCGCATTACTTTCTATTGATATATGTTGAAATAATAAGGGTTAGATTGGTTGGTGCGCTCACATAGGAGGGTAAGTGTGGTGGGTGCCATTCGCGGCTCGGTTTTTGGGTCGTGACAAACTTGGTATCAGAGCACTAGGTTCGTTGGTCTCATCACACAAGAACGAGTCTAGTAGAGTCTTAAGGAACGGTAGGGGGACGCCTTTACTTTTCTTTGAGAGGCTATAAGACTTTAGGAAAATTCCATTCTTTCTTTCTTTCTTTCGTGCTATTACTTGAATTCAATTGGTATCTAGGTGATACAAATTGGTATCTGACCATCTTCACTCCCTTTCGCAGATGGTTAGAACGAGAGCGACGACTACGCCAACACCAACGCCAGCAAGGCAAGATACAACTGAGCCAGCCACTGGGGCTGTGGCTCGAGGGAGAACAGCGGCAAGAGGCCGTGGTAGAGGTCGTGGGAGGACGTCCTCTAGAGGAAGAGGACGAGCACCTAGCCCATCTGATGCTAGGGCAGTGACTCCTCCACCGACTAAGGAAGTAGTAAGAGAAAGGGAGGATGGGGAGAATGAACAAGTGCAGAATGAGGAAATGCCACCCCAACCTACCATAAAGATGATTAATCAGGTTCTGGCTTACCTTAGCGGGTTATGTGATCAGGGCGAGACACCCCCAGTGTTTTCTGCACCAGCACCTCAGGTTCCGGAGGTACAACATGCGGCTACTATGGCTCCCCGCATGGATGCCTCATTGGAGATAGGCACGTTTCCACGTCTGACTACTGGGCCTATAATGACAAATGATCAGCATGAACTTTTCAGTAAGTTCTTGAAATTGAAACCTCCAGTCTTCAAGGGTGCTGAATTGGAGGATGCTTACGATTTTCTGGTTGACTGTCATGAGCTACTACACAAGATGGGTATAGTAGAACGGTTTGGTGTTGAGTTCGTGAGTTATCAGTTTCAAGGGAACGCTAAAATGTGGTGGCGATCACATGTTGAGTGTCAACCGACAGAGGCAACACCTATGACTTGGGCCTCATTCTCTAGCTTGTTTATGGAGAAGTACATCCCACGGACTTTGAGGGATAGGAAGAGGGATGAGTTCTTGAGCCTAGAGCAAGGTAGGATGTCGGTCAATGCATATGAGGCTAGGTTTCGCGCACTATCCAGATATGCCACGCAACATTGTTTCAGTCCACAAGAGCGGATTCGCCGGTTTGTGAAGGGGTTGAGGTCAGAGTTGCGGATTTCGGCCTTACAGGTAGCGACTACGGCAAAATCCTTCCAAGAAGTTGTAGACTTCATGATAGAGGTGGAAGGAGTGAAGCTTGATGACTTCACCTTGACATCGACCTCAAAAAGGTTTCGAAAGGGAGGTGAGTTTAATGGTTCCTACTCTAGAGGACAGAGTTCCGGAGGTTACTCAGTTCGACCCATTCAGTCTTCACTACAGACTGTAGTTGGGGGTCCACCTCAGACCGGCCAACACTTCTCTGAGAGACCTATGCATGAACCCAGAGAGTGCTATAGATGTGGGGAGATTGGACATATTAAGAGATATTGTCCAAAACAGATTTATCGGCCCCCAATAGCTAGAGGTAGAGGTGGTTATGGAAGAGGTCGTCATTCTGGAGGACGCAGTGGTCGAGGTAATGGTGGTCACCGAAATGGCCGAGGTGATGGGCAAACTGGAGCCACTACGTCACAACATGGTAGGGGCAACGAGCAAACAAACGAAAGGGCCCAATGTTATGCTTTCCCTGGGAGATCAAAGGCGGAGACATCTGATGCTGTCATCACAGGTAATCTTCTGGTTTGTGATTGCATGGCTTCTGTATTGTTTGATCCTGGATCCACATTTTCTTATGTATCTTCCTCATTTGGCAATGGTCTAAATTTACATTGTGAATTACTTGACATGCCTATTCGTGTTTCTACTCCGGTGGGTGAGTCTGTGATAGTTGAAAAGGTATATAGGTCTTGTTTGGTGAACTTTGTGGGAAGTAACACTTATGTAGATTTGGTTATCTTAGAAATGGTTGATTTTGATGTAATTCTGGGTATGACTTGGCTTTCTCCGCAATTTACGATCTTGGATTGTAATGCCATGACTGTGATGTTAGCCAAGCCTGGGACAGATCAGTTAGTGTGGGAGGGTGACTACACTTCCAATCCGGTGCGTATCATCTCCTTTCTTCGTGCTAAGAAAATGGTTAGTAAAGGGTGTTTAGCTTTCTTGGCCCATCTCAAGGATGACACTACCCAAGTACCTTCGATTGAGTCAGTTTCGGTAGTCCGTGAGTTTTTGGATGTGTTCCCTGCAGATCTTCCTGGTATGCCACCAGATAGGGATATTGCTTTTTGTATCGATCTTGAACCGGGCACTCGCCCGATTTCTATACCCCGTTACAGAATGGCTCCCGCGGAGTTAAGAGAGTTAAAGGCTCAACTTCAAGAGTTGTTGAGCAAAGGCTTCATTAGACCAAGTGCATCTCCTTGGGGTGCTCCGGTTTTGTTTGTAAAGAAGAAGGATGGGAGTTTTCGGATGTGCATAGACTACCGGCAGTTGAACAAGGTAACTATTAGAACAAGTATCCTCTTTCTCGCATTGAGGACTTTTCGATCAGTTACAAGGTGCTTGTGTCTTCTCTAAGATTGATTTGAGATCCGGTTATCATCAATTGAAAATACGGGCAACGGATGTGCCAAAGACTGCTTTTCGAACCACGTATGGGCATTACGAATTTGTAGTGATGTCTTTTGGTCTTACGAATGCCCCTGCTGCGTTCATGAGCTTGATGAACAGGATTTTTAAGCCATATTTGGATCTCTTTGTGATCGTATTTATTGATGATATACTGATATACTCAAAGCAAGAAGGAGGAACATGAGGAGCATTTGAGAATTGTATTGGAAATGTTGAGGGAGAAAAAGCTTTATGTCAAGTTCTCTAAGTGTGAGTTTTGGCTAGATGCAGTGTCCTTTTTGGGGCACGTGGTTTCTTAGGAAGGAGTGATGGTGGATCCTTCTAAGATTGAGACAGTGAAGAATTGGGTAAGACCCACTAATGTGTCTGAAATAAGGAGCTTTGTTGGGTTAGCTAGCTACTACCGTCGATTTGTCAAGGGATTCTCTTCTATTGCTTCCCAATTGACAAACTTGACTCAGCAGAATGTGCCATTTGTATGGTCGGATGAGTGTGAAGAAAGCTTTCAGAAACTCAAGACTCTGTTGACTACCGCACCTACCCTTACCTTGCCAGTAGAGGGTAGGAATTTCATCGTTTATTGTGATGCATCCTATTCCGGTTTGGGTGCAGTGCTAATGCAAGAGAATAGTGTAATTGCGTATGCTTCGAGGCAATTAAAGGTGCATGAACGTAACTATCCGACCCATGATTTGGAATTGGCCGCGGTAGTATTTGCATTGAAGCAATGGAGGCACTATTTATATGGGGTTAAGTGTGAAGTCTATACGGATCATCGTAGCCTACAGTATGTCTTTACTCAGAAAGATTTGAACTTGAGACAAAGGAGATGGATGGAACTACTGAAGGACTACGATATTACTATCTTGTATCATCCGGGGAAGGCGAATGTTGTGGCGGATTCTTTAAGTAGAAAGGCGGGAAGCATGGGAAGTCT
Source organism: Solanum peruvianum (assembly GCA_027705065.1). NCBI lineage: Eukaryota > Viridiplantae > Streptophyta > Magnoliopsida > Solanales > Solanaceae > Solanum > Solanum peruvianum. The sequence continues at coordinate 25,722 of JAKWJD010000125.1, forward strand.
AGCTCATTTGCAAGCTTCTAGACGCCCATTGGCTAGAGAAGTGCAGATTTCGGCTAATGACCTTATGAGGTTAGAAGTAAATGAGATGGGAGGATTGTTAGCTCGTGTAGAGGCAAGATTCTCCTTCCTTGACAAGATTAAGGGGAAGCAGTTTAACGATGGGAAATTGATCCGGATTCGAGATAAAGTGTTGCAAGGAGAGGCTAAAGAGGCAACAATCGATGAGGAAGGTGTTTTGAGGATTAAGGGAAGGGTATGTGTACCCCGCGTTGATGATTTGATCAACACTATTCTGACAGAGGCTCATAGTCAAGGTATTCGATACATCCGGGTGCAACCAAGATGTACCGCGATCTAAAGAACACTTTTGGTAGGAGTAGAATGAAGCGTGATATTGTTGACTTTATTGCCAAATGTCCAAACTGTCAACAAGTAAAGTATGAACACCAAAGGCCCGGAGGAACACTTCAGAGAATGCCCATTCCTGAATGGAAGTGGGAGAGAATGCAATGGATTTTGTGGTTGGTCTTCCAAAGACAATGGGTAAGTATGACTCTATTTGGGTGATTGTTGATAGGTTAACTAGTCTGCTCATTTCATTCCGGTAAGGTGACTTACAATGCAGAGAAGTTAGCCAAAATTACATCTCAGAAATTGTTCGATTGCATGGGGTTCCACTCTCCATCATATCAGAGTAGAGGTACGCAGTTTACTTCTATGTTTTGGAAAACATTGCATGCGGAATTGGGTACTAGGTTGGACCTTAGTACCGCGTTCCATCCTCAGACCGATGGTCAGTCTGAGCGAACGATTCAAGTGTTAGAGGATATGCTTCGTGCTTGTGTGATATAATTCGGTGGTCATTGGGATAACTTCCTACCCTTAGAGGAGTTTTCATACAATAATAGTTATCACTCAAGCATTGATATGGCCCCATTTGAAGCATTCTATGGTAGGAGATGTAGGTCTCCCGTTGGGTGGTTTGATGCATTTGAGGTTAGACCTTTGGGTACTGACCTTTTGAGAGATTCGATAGAGAAAGTGAAGTCTATCCAAGAAAAGCTTCTAGCGGCGCAAAGTAGGCAAAAAGAATATGCAGATCGAAAGGTTAGAGACTTAGCGTTCATGGAGGGTGAACAAGTCTTGTTGAAGGTTTCGCCCATGAAAGGGGTGATGCGGTTTCGTAAAAGAGTAAGCTAGTCCGAGGTACATTGGCCATTTGAAGTACTTAAGCGAGTAGGGGAGGTGGCTTATGAGCTAGCCTTGCCCCCAGGGCTGTCCGGAGTACATCCGGTATTCCATGTGTCTATGTTGAAAAGATACCATGGGGATGGAAACTACATTATCCGTTCGGATTCAGTTTTGCTTGATGAAAATTGTCTTATGAGGAGGAGCCTGTTGCTATTTTAGATAGAGAAGTTCGCAAGTTGAGGTCAAGGAGATTGCATCCATCAAGGTGCAATGGAAGAATCAACCGGTTGAAGAAGCCACTTGGGAGAAGGAGGCAGATATGCAAGAAAAATACCCACATCTGTTTAAGGATTCAGGTACTCCTTCTCGCCCTTGTTTTTCTTCTTGTGATCGTTCAAGGACGAACAATGGGTAAATTGGTATCTATTGTAACGACCTGTTTAGTCGTTTTCAGCAGCAGATTTTATTTTTGGAAAACTGGCTGAAACGACGGACCCCACGACGGACCGTCATGGTCAACGACAGACCGTCGCAGGGTCTCGTTTCAAAATACTTAGAAATTCTGAAAATTGGGTACTCAAAATCGACTCTCTGAACTTCGTGACGGAATGGCAGGACGGACCGTCACAGGTGTGACGGACCGTCACAGATTCTTCAGTGGAAATTGAGTCTCTGACCCTTGCGACGACCTGCAGGACGGACCGTCGCAGGCACGACGGGCCCGTCGCAGTTGCGTAATCCTAGTCTGGGTCGGATTTCTTTACACGTTTTAAGGGACGTTTTGGACTATTCCTACTTTAATTATAAAGTTAGAGGGTTAAGGATTATAAGTCTAATTACTTTGGGGTTAAAAGAGGTGACCTTAAGTTAATTAGTGGGTTATTATTACCATCTTTCATTCTTAATTATA
>JAKWJD010000126.1:0-27882 GCA_027705065.1 Solanum peruvianum
ATAAGTCAATGTGGTCTTTTGGTATAAAATAATTTTTTTACTAAATTTGTTATTTCTGAAATTTTATCAATATAAGAAAAAAATTAAAATTAGTATAACACTAGTTTTAAAAGGTGTTTATTTATTATTTTGTAAAAAAATTATTTGTTTCTTTTGTTGTTATTGTCAAGTGTAATACTTTAATGTTTATTTGTTTCTTTTGATAAAAAAATATATTAATAAGCTAAAACAAATCATTTTCTTGTCTATGTGTTGTAATATATTCATTTATTCATTTTTGTCATTAATAAAAAAATTGAGTAATTAATTATCAGTTTTTGTTTTTTAAAAAAAATTCAAATATCATCATGTGTTCGGTTACGATCCTTGGTGTGTATTCTCTTTCTAAAAAGGAAAAAAGAGGGTTTTGTGTGCGGTTACGCTCATAAGCCAATCAATTTTTTCAAAAAAAAAAAGTAATTAATACAAAATTTCTCCTTTTTATCCAAAAAACATTTTTAATTAAATATAACTTAATAAAGCGACTTTGCTAAAATCACGGGACTCGGAGGGTACCTCATACCTTTCCTCCGATCAATAGAATTCCTTACCCAATAAATGTTTTTTTTTAACTTAGGAATTACTGGGTGACTTGGAACACCTAAAAACCTCAATTTCAAGTGGCGACTCTACAAAAATAATATTTTTTAAAACCGACATATCCTCAATAATTGTAAAATAAAAATGGAAGAATTGTGATAAATCTGGCGACTCCGCTGGGGAAACCTTTTAGAATTTGAGCTTTGTACATTGACTAATTTTGGCTATTTGTTTTTATTTGGTTAAATTTTATGTTTGTTCGCTAATTGTGTTATTTTAATAATTCATTAGTTTGATATTGATATTCTTCTCTCGCACATCCGAGTCCCTGGAATTTTGTTATACGTTGTGTGTGCGAATACGCGCCACAAGGCTTTTATCTAGGATAAGTCAATGTGCGGATACGCTCCTGATTCTAGGTTGTCACACATGTTAGGTGGGGTTGGACCACCAGTTAAGCTGAAATGGCTCTGCTACCGATACGCTCACCCTCCCCAGCTCGAGTTGTTCGTTCGAGTAAGCCAGTCTAGACACCTTTCATAAATGCTAAACCTAAAAAAACTGTCTGTGATATGTTGCGTTCTTTTATCCATCATGCGCATTTGGCCTAGAAAATCTATGATAGTTATCTACTCTAGATCAAAATGTTCATTTTATGTGTTATGTGAAAATAATTGGTTCAGAAGGTCTTTACATCGTTAACCAACTTGAAAATAGCTTGTGAGTTTTTTTTTTTTTAAAAGTCGAAATAAAGGGTATTCATCCAAGGGGGCAAGTTTTTTTTATTAACTAAGCACACCTGATTCTCACTAAAAAGAGATATGTAGGCATTCCTCCTCGGGTTCAGTGTTTGTATAAATGGGTGTTTTATCTTCTTTTCTTTTTTTTACTTTTCTTTTCTCCCTTGGTTAGAATTTGTCATAAACCTTTAATTGGATTCAATAGTCTAAAAGCGAAGAAATTTTAGAGTTCATGATCGTTGACACCATACCCAAAGATTTATGGAAATAGTGGACAGACATGGGGAGTCATGAGCAAACAATAGTAAAGGAACACATGGGGCATCTAGTGTATCTAATGGAGATTGACACTGGAAGGAATGTGATCGAGGCATTGATCCCTTTTTGGGATCCAAAAACTAATGTATTTCGATTTTCTGACTTTGAAATGATACCAACTTTGGAAGAAATTGTCGGCTACATGGGGAAGGGGTCTAGTGTTCGAGGTGATGATCTATGCAATAAAAGATGCATAATTCCGAAATATTTTGATCTCAAAAAGTTCCTAGAACTCCTCAAGATCAGTCTAATAGAGAAAGAGAGTTTGAAAATGTGTAGGTCTCACTTGAATTTCTATACCAGAGATACGGCAAAAGGATGTATTCAAAAACTATCAAAACCAGCTGAATAACAAAGGGGGTGATGAGGTTTGGAAGGAAAATTAATGTTTTTCCTTTATGTTCGAACTTTGGGGCTCATTGGTTTCCCAAACGGGACAAGCATATTGACATTCGTCCGACTGGTGTGCTGAAGGCGTTGACGATAATGGAAAGTTCAACTATTATTTCTATTATCCTGGCAGATATGTTTCGTTCAGTGACTAAATATTTAAGTGGGGAAATGTACTTTGAAGGTTGTAATATTTTGCTCCAAATATTATTTTGGAATACCTTTATTACTATGATCGTGTGCCCAGGTTACTCCAGACTGGTGTAATTGCGTTTTCTCCCATAAGGAAAGGGAAGCCAGAATTGATTTTCCAAAAGGAATCATAGCATGTGAAGACAAACTTTTGGTGATCACTGCTGATGAAATAGTGTGGAATTATTACTGGTTCCCAGCTAAGGATATCATTTGCATGTCTAGTGGTATCTCATTTTTGGTGTTAATTGGTCTTAGAGGTATTCAACCCTATGCCCCTTTTCGGGTTATGCGCTAGCTGGCAAGAGTTCATGAAATCCAACCCAATGATGATATGAGTAGGTTTGCATATGACACTCCACCAGGTTTTTCCTTTAATAACGAAGATATTATGAAGATTTGCTATTGGAGTACAATTTCTAAGCTAAGTGAAATGGTTGTGGAGCAAGAAAAAGGAAAGGTGGTTCTTATGTACATATCGTTGTTTTGTGATCCTGTGAGATTTGGTGACACTCCCAAAGGATATAGCAGAAAAAGAAGAGATCAACGCATTATAAGAAACTTGGAAAAAGAATTTGAGAAGGAAAAGCAACCATTCTCCAGCAAGAAGTTCAAGTAAAAAGAGGAAGAAATCACCAGTTAGAATTGCAAGGTATGGAAGGAGAATCGAAGCATGCAGAGGAAAGATTAGACTGGTTAGAAGAAGAATTGGGTAGTAGAATCCATTTGGCATGACAGATAAAAAAGGAGCAGAGTTTTGAGATCTCTCGATTGAAGAGGAACTTAGTGGCATCAGAAGAGGTCATGCACTATCAAAAGGGAGAAATTCACCAGTATAAGGAGAAATTCGAGAAAGAAAGGTCATGTTAGATGTATAAGTTAAAAGAATGTAAAAAGAAAAATCAGCCATTGTGTTGATATCTAAGAGGGGCAAAGACAAATGATCATTGAGAGAGAACACTTCGCCATAAACTTGAAGCAGCAGAAGGGCGAGAGGCCCTCTTGAGGAACAATCTTGGTGATAATAAGACTTGGTTAAATTACTATCATAAAAACATGGGAAAGGCTAGGCGTCAAGTTCATCAACTGGCAGAGAAAACCTTCTATGTTATTAAAAATCATCTCCGTATGAATAATCAAGAAGTGGAGAGCAAGCAAGGACCATTGTTCCCTATCTGCCGAAGGTGTTGCTGAATTTGTATGAGACTTTGGGAGGAAAAAGAAGGCCCCAGGAAAGTGATGAGGATTGAAGAGAAGTTTAGTTTTTGTTTTTTTGTTTGTTTCATTTTGTTTTGTTGAAAGACTTGGTGTTTTAGTCTAAAAATTGGTGTTCAAGGATATTATGTTGATCCAGGTTGTGTTTAAACCCATTGATTTTGTCATTTTTGTTGAAGTTTTTAGCAAATGAATGAAAGGGTTTTATTTCTTGCTATTCCAAATTAATCTTGTTGAGTTGTCTAAATTTCTAAACTACCTAATGATCTGATTCGTGTGGCGACATGATATGTACACAACCTCCAAAGATTCCGATAATAATTTCTTTTTTAAAACTTTTTCTTTTTCCAAAAAATAAGATAGTAAGCAAAGCAAAGTTGGGATGAGACAATGGCCTTCTGAACCCATGTTACTATGTGATTAACAAATGTGTGATTGATTTATAAAATTGTCTAACCCCTACAAAGTTTGTTCATTTCACTTCAACTTTAGTAAGCTTTCGGTAGTTGGTTTGTGGTAAACTAGCTGAATACCCGTATTTTACCAGGTCTAAGGTAAGGGTGTCAATAACAACCAATAATAAAACTATGGTGAACCCAGTGGATACTCCAATTGATTCAACAATAAGAGAGACGACCACTGTTGAAGAAAATTGGACATTGAGACATATTATGGCACAGTTGTGGCAAGCCTCGGCCAATGTACAAGAACCACCAACGTCTATTTCTGGTTTTCCTGAGATCACTACTATCCAATCTTCATCTTCTCAGGTCCCAATATCAGACCCATTCTTCCCTCCAATATATGGTCCTTTTGATAATTGTAGGGTCGGGCCATCAACAACACGCCCTCAAGGCATGTTATTCAGGAAAAATACCATTGTCACAACAGCTACAACGGTCTAGACTCTCCCAAACCAACTGTTACGCAGAGAGCAACTGAAGAGGGAAAATTCACCACTCATCCAGAGAAATACTATACTCCTGGATAGCATTTTGGAGGCCTAACTCTGTAAATTTGGCTACCCCATTGATGTGGAGAGGCCCACTCAAGGCTTAGAGCAAGAAGAAATGTTGAAAAAATTGAAAAACATCGAGCAATACATGAAGAGCATGCATAGGTTAGGAGGGCACAAAAGTGTCGCGCTCAAGGACTTGTGTATGTTCCCAAAATGTCCACCTGCTACCTGGGTTCAAAACCCCTAAGTTCGATAAGTATGATGGGCACGGTAATCCAATAGCACACCTTAAGAGATACTGCAATCAACGTTGGGGTCCACGGGGTAAAGAAGAATTACTCATGGAATATTTTGGTGAGAGCCTGACTGTTGTCTCTTCAGAATGGTTTATATACCAAAAGATCTCCCATTGGCACATATGGGATGATATAGCTCAAGATTTTGTTAGACAATTTAAGTACAACATCGACATTATGTCGGATCGCTATACACTCTCCAATATGAGAAAGAAGCAAAGTGAAAGCTTTAGAGAATATGTTATCAAATTGAGGGAACAAGCAGCCCAAGTTAAGACACCGTTAAATGAGCAACAATCGGTTGATATCATCATAGAGGCTCAAGATCCTAACTACTTCTACCACCTCTCAACATCAATGAGAAGAATGTTTCACACAGCAATCAAAATTGGGGAAATGGTCGAAAGTGGTCTAAAAAGAGGAAGATCGTGATCCAGACAACAGTCAAAGATACCACACAGAACATTCAAGGTGGTTCAACAAGTTTTGGAAATCGTAAAAGAAAAGAGGAAGTTGGTTCGCTGGCATCGGAGTCAAGGGGCGTTCACACGAATTCTAATTGTCCTCACCCATCGATTCAGGGACAACCTATATATCCTCGTCATTCCTAACCTATGACCCTCAATATTCGATACCTCCATCTCCGTACATGGTCTTTAATGCTTAGTCATATGTGCATCTTCCTAGTCTCCCCTATTTTCGAGCCCCAACTCAAGGAAACCTTCGCCCACAATGACCGCCCTATCAGGTCCTTTATAACCTTTCTCCTATGCAAAATTATATTCAAGAGAAAAGATAGAAAAAGAAATTCACTCCATTGGGAGATTCGTACTCCAGCTTGTTTCAAAAGTTGAGAAAGATAGGAGTGATTGTGTGTATCCCACCATATCGTCTGAATCCAAATGCTCCAGGTTTCCAAGTCAATGAAAGATGTGAGTACAATTCAGGGTCCCAGGACACAGCACTGATAATTATTGTACCTTGAATGAGGCGATAGAGAAGCTAATCGATCATGGAGTTTTCGTTGTGACAAATGATCAAAACACTCCAATGTGGCCAATAACCCACTTCCAACTCAAAACAACTTAGTGGGGTATGGTTTGTGATGATCAGAGAACAAATTCCTTGGAAAAATGGAAAAGTTTTTTAGGAAGATCAGAGAGGAAGTCAAGTTGATAAAGAGTTTAGAAGCATCTAAGTGTGGAGCCAACACTCACTAAGTGTGGAGTCAATCTTAACACCACCGAGGGTTGTGTCCACAGGGGTTCGAAGGGGATTGAAGTTCGAGTGGCTAAGCCAAGTTGTATGTATCAAAAGGTTTTTCATTAACAAAACAGGACCAAAGTTGCTTGACCAAGTTGAAAGAGCCTATCTTTGTTAAGCCCGTCCAACAGCTTCCTGTAATTGATTCAAAGGTTTTCCCTTTGAACTGTAACTAAATCGTGGTGGTTTATCGAGGAAAGGAGATTGTTGAAGAAGTTGATGAAGCGGGAGGTTTAACACGTTTTGGAAGATGTTATTTTCCAGAAGAATTAAGAAAAGGGAAGATGACTCAAAATATCCAAGTACCCCTAAATAAAGCAGTTACTCAGGAGGAATATGAAAAATTTCTAGAAAATCTTAAGGTTCCAAATTACTCTATTGTGGAACAATTGAAGAAAATCCCCGCACGGATTTAACTGTTGTCTCTACTTTTGCACTCAAAAGAACATCGTCGTGTATTGAATAAGGTTTTGAATGAAAAACATGTGTCGAATGAGACCACTGGAAAATAGTTGGAGAAAATGGTCAATCATGTCTTTTAGTCAAAACACCATCACTTTCACTAATGATGAGTTGCCCAAGGAAGGAGTTGAACAGAACAGAGCTTTGCTTCTTAAAGTGAAATGTGAAAGATACTATGTAAAGAGGTTCATGATAGATGGAGGATCAGGGGTAGACATATGTCCTCTTTCTATGCTGCAAAGCCTGAAAGTTAACCTTGACAGAATTTTCCCCAGCAATGTATTTGTGCAAGCTTATGATGGTTTAAAGAAGGATACCATTATCATGTTAAACATGACAATTAGGCCAGTGGACTTTATATTGTGTTTGAAGTAATGGATATGGAAACATCTTATAATTTTTATACTAGAAAGGTCATGGATCCACATGGCTCGGGCTGTCCTATCAACTCTACATCAAGTCGTCAAGTTTAAATACAACCATCAGGTAATCATTGTTCATGGGGAAGATGATTCACCTATTTACAGAGATCCATCCATCCCATACGTTGAGACAAAAGAAGGATGTGATTCTGTTGTTTACCAGTCCTTTGAGGTCGTATCATTGATCGCTTAAAGAAGGAGAAACCTATCATCCAGTCATATCTCTTCTTCCGCATCAATGGCAGAAACGACAATGCTCAAATATAGTTATCAACCCGATAAAGGTTTGGGAGTATGTTCCCAAGAAATCGTGGATCCCATTACTCTCTTAGAAAACCAAGGCCTCTCTTGACTCGGATACAAAACAAAGCAAGAGAAATGGAGATAAGGCTAAGAACTACAAAAGGATTGATTGGGCGTTTCCGCAACCGATTCCCCATATATCTCATTCTTTCATCAAACCTGAGGGTTCTAAAATCAAAAATTCATTAACTCTTGAAGACATTGAAGAATTTATTGAGGATCTCCACTCAGTTATTTTGTGAAGTAAATATGGTCCAAATTGGTGAAGGAACAAGTCATGCCAATGTTCAGCTCGTGGGCTCAGGTTTTGAGCTAAACAATTGGGAAGTCACTCTTTTCCACATAAGGAAGGAGTCGCGGTAGTTTGTTTTGCTACTCTTTTGTATTTTGTTATTGTCAGGGTTCTGATCCGCATTTTGTATTAGTGTCAACCCTTCTGTCCTCTTTTTCCGATTTCAATGAAATGAATTCCAGTTTCATAGTAAATTTTGTCCCCCCCCCTTAATTCTTGTTCTCTATTTTTCAGTTATGTAAATGTCGGCTTTGATAACATGACATGCATGCGGAATTAACTTCTAGATTTCAAAGAGTTATTTAGTCTTGAATCACCAAGTCAAGAGGTTGAATATGATGAAGAAGAGGCTTTTAGGGAAATTAATAGGGAACTTGAATAGTTTGAGCACAAACCTAAGCCTAATCTTAGTGAAACTGAGACAATAAATTTGGGAAGTACTGAGGATGTGAAGGAAATAAAAATAAGTCTGCATATCAATCAGGAAATTAGAAAGGCCATAATACAACTTTTTTTATTATAAAGATGTGTTTTCTTGGTCTTATGATGACATGATAGGTTTGAGTGGTGATTTAGTGGTTCACAAGTTGCCCACTCATCCTGATTTTCCATCCTGCCAAAAGAAAAGAAGGAAATTCAAACCGGACGTGAGTGAAGAAATCAAGGAGGAAATCATGAAACAACTGGATGCGAATGTGATCCAAGATATTCATTACACTACTTGGTTGGAAAAGGATGGAAAGACAAGAGTTTGAGTTGACTATCGGGATTTGAATAAGTCTAGTCCACAGGATAAATTTCCTTGCCTAATATCCACATTCTAGTTGATAATTGGGCATAACACAAGATTCAATCTTTTGTGGACTGTTATGTGGGGTATCATCAAATCTTGATGGATGAAGAGTATGCTGAGAAAACTACTTTCACCACTCTATGGGGGACATATTGCTACAGGGTCATGTCGTTTGGTCTTTAAAATGTTAGGGAAACATACATGAGAGATATGACCACCATGTTTCATGATATGATGCATAAAGAAATTGAAGTATACGTCGATGACGTAATAATCAAGTCTAAAACACAAGCTAATCATGTGTAAGATCTGAGAAAATTCTTGGAAAGAGTGCAAATATATGATCTCATGCTTAATCCAGCAAAATGTGCATTTGGAGTTCCATCTGGAAATTTCTGGGTTTTGTTGTCAGTAAAAGGGGAATCAAATTTAATTCTTCCAAAATAAGAGCCATTCAATATTTTCCACCCACGAAAAATAAAAGTGAAGTCATGAGTCTACTTTGGAGGTTGAACTACATCAGTAGGTTTATTGCACAACTCACAACCACTTGTGAGCCTATTTTCAAACTTTTGAAGAAGGATGTTGCTGTTAGATGGACAGAAAACTGTCAATGAGTTTTTGTAAAAATCAAAGAGTATTTGTCCGACCCTGATAGGCCTCTCTTTCTATTCAATATCTTTCAATGCCAGACAATGCCTTTGGGTGTGTTCTCGGGTAACATGATTCCACAGGCAGGAAGGAGAAAGCTATGTACTACTTGAGCAAGAAATTCACTAGTTATGAGGTCAAGTACACCCTTTTGGAAAGAACGTGTTGCACCCTAACTTGGGTAGCTCAAAAGTTAAGACATTACCTCTTGTCCTACACAACTTACTTCATATCAAGGATGGATTCTTTGAAGTACATCTTTCAAAAGCCAATGCAACCTGGAAGACTCGCAGAATGGAAAATATTGCTCACTGAATTCGACATTATATATGTCACTCGCATTGCAATGAAAGCTCAAGCTTTGGCAGACCACTTGGCAGAGAACTCAGTCGATGGTGACTACGAACCATTGGATACATATTTTCCAGATGAAGAGATTAAATCAATTGAGGAAGTATGTTCAGATGGAAATCAGTCCTGGCAATTGTACTTTGATATGACAATCAAAGCAAAAGGCCCAGGGATTGGGTCAATTCTAATATAGCCCACAGGGAAACATTACCCTGCAACAGCTCGACTTCATTTCTGTTGTACAAATAATACGACTGAGTATGAAGCTTGTATCATTGTTCTACATATGGCAATAGATTTTGGTGTGCAAGAATTGATTGTGTTGGGAGATTCTGATTTGCTTTTTCGATAAGCTCAAGGTGAATGGAAACTCGAGACCTCAAGCTTATTCCATAAAGACAATGTGTTGAAGATCTTAGCAAAAGGTTTAGGTCTATAGAGTTTAGATACATCCCCAGGTTTCATAATTTATTGGCTAATGCCTTGGCTAATTTGGCCCCAATGCTTCCATATCCTGGAAACACTTACATCACCCCATTGGAGATTCAAGTTCGGGACCAACATGGACATTGAAATACAGTGGAAGCAGAACGAAATGCTGAGCCATGGTCTCATAGATCAATAATTTTTTGAAGACAGGGAGATGCCCCGAACATGCCAATGGAAGCCAAAAAGAACTATTAGACGTCTGGCTAATGGTTTCCTTTTGAGTGGGGATGTTTTGTATAAAAGAACTCCAAATCTGAACTAATTGATATGTGTGGATGCTAAAGAAGCTGAGAAGGTCATGAATGAAGTGCACGTTGGGGTATGTGGACCACACATTAACGGATATGTCCTTGCCAAAAATATACTTCGGGCGGGGTATTATTGGCTTACCATGGAAAGGGATTGCTTTCGCTTTGTGAAAAAATGTCATCAATGTCAAATTCATGGTGACTCATTCATTCACCTCATTCAGATTTGCACCCCATGGTTGCTCCTTGGCCCTTTGTTTCATGGGGGATGGATGTCATCAGACCGATTGAGCCAAAAGCCTCTAATGGACAACGATTTATTTCGGTCGCAATTGATTGCTTCACCAAATGGATGGAGGCGATCACTTTCAAAGCAGTCACTAAGAAGGAGGTCTTGGATTTTATCCATTTAAATGTCATTTATCGATTTGGTATCCCAAGAAATATTATCACAGATAATGCTACAAACCTCAACAGTAATTTGATGAAGGAGGTATCCGAGCGGTTCAAAATTGTGCACCACAATTCTACTCCATATCGAATAAAAGCCAACGGATCTGTGGAGGCAGCAACCAAGAATATCAAAAAGATTCTCAAAAGGATGGTTCAAGAAACTAGACAATGTCATGAGAAGCTACCTTTTGCACTTTTAGGATATCGCACAACAGTGCACACCTCGATTGATGCAACTCCTTATTTGCTGGTGTATGGAACTGAGGCTGTGATTCCAGCGCAAGTCAAAATTCCATCTCTTCGAATTATTGTCGAGGATGAAATTTAAGATACTGAATGGGTCAAAACCCAACTAGAGAAACTCGCATTAATAGACAAGAAATCATTGTCGGCTATTTGTTTTAGTCAACTTTGTCAATAAAGGATGGCTTGTGCATACAAAAAAGGTGCACCCTAGACAGTTTGAAGTAGGTCAATTGGTCTTAAAGCGCATTCTCCCGCACCAAGAAGAAGCAAAGGAAAGTTTTCCCAAAATTGGCAAGGTTCATATCTTATCAAGGAAGTATTGTCCAAAGGAGCCCTACACCTTACTGATGTGGAAGGAAAAATCACAGGCATAATTATTAATGCGGATGCAGTCAAAATATACTGCATTTAACACGTTCTAAGGTACCGTGACAAGTTTGGGGTTGAAAGAACAAATGCACCTCTTCTAAAAAAAAATCCTCTCATTGAAAATTTGAACAACGTTTGACCTGATCCCGAAAGGATACGTAGGCAACCCTTTAGGGTTCGGTCATACAAAAAAAACATGTCTTCCAATATTTATAGAAAACCGGGGCATTTTTTTTTGGATAGAACAATGTAAAATTGTAATTCTGTTTATTCAGCAACCTATGTTTTGATAAACCGGTGATAACCTTCATAGGCACCATAAGACGACAAAGAAAAAGATCTTATAGGTAAAAATCCTATAGACACCTTAAGATACAGGGAGAAATATCATTGAAAGAAATTTGCAAAGATGACCATTTATCGACACCTCTGCATGAAGGGCACATAGATCAATTGACGATGAATAAGATTTTGAGAACTAAAGAACTCAAACGGATCAGGGGTCAAGTCGAAAGTTTATGTCATGGTTCAATCAAAGTCGACATATGCCTCTAGATAAGTTCTCTTTCTCATTTTCTTTAAAAAGTAATGTCCTTCCTTAAGTTTATAGTCTTGTTGATCCAATCTTTCATACTCATAAGTTTGATATTTTTCTAGTCTTTTCAATATAATCTCTTGACAAAATAAAGTAAAGATTGCAAAGCTTATTACGGGTTCCCAAAAGTAAAGTTGAGTATTTGAGTTGACATGCCAATGATCAAAGACTAAAAACACCTCAGATATTTGCTAAAAATTCGTGAAGATTACTATATAGTCTCTAAAGTCATCATTCTTTGGGACATCAGTCGCACTATGATATTTGGTTGTACCGAAAAGATCAAGGCCCTGAATTGACAAAGAGAAAACTTCAAAGGTTGGTCAACAAAGGATTTGGAGTAAAGTTGGAGAAATTGGTCGGGAATATGGTCAAATCATTGGAGAATCAAGGCCACAAACCAACCACTTCTTTAAACTAACAATTTTCTCTTTCATTTGCTCAACACAAGAAGGAAAGAAATGCAAGATTTCAAAGAAAACATCACAAAAAGGAAGTTCTCCAAAGTCTTCAAATGACTCACATTCTTGCCTCTTAATGCAAGAGCTTCGGGAAATACTCTTCAATCTGAATTCTGTGCAATACACACCAATTCTGAATTCATGTTCAATACGCACCAATCTAAATTTCGTGCAATATGCAGACATCTTTTTATTCATAGGTAATATGCACCATCATTTGTTTATTTGCAATACGCACCAATCTAAATTTTGTGCAATATGCACCAACTCTGAATTCATGTGCAATACGCACCAATCTGAATTTCATGCAACATGCACATATCCTTTATTCATGGGCAATACACATCATTCTTTATTCATGTGCAATATGCACCTGTCTGAATTTCGTGCAATACGCACCTATCTGAATTTCGTGCAACACGCACACATCCTTTATTCATGGGCAATACGCACCATCCTTTGTTCATGTGCAATGCGTACCTGTCTGAATTTTGTGCAATACTGTCACGACCCAAAACGAGCCGCGAGTGGCACCCACATTTATCCTACTATGTGAGCGATCCAACCAATCTAAACCCCATCATTTCAAACATAATGAACAAAATATCATGCGGAAGACTTAAAACTCATTAATGAAAATAGATTAATAACTTCTAAAAACTCAACAACTATTATTATCCCCAAAATCTGAAAGTCATCACCACAAGAACATCTATCCTCAAATTACTAAAACTAAGAGTATTCTAAGAAGCTAAAATAAGTAAAAAGCTAGTCCATGCCGGAATTTCAAGGCATCAAGACATGAAGAAGAAGATCCAGTCCAAGCTAGAAGCATTAGCTCACCCTGAAATCTGGTGTGATGAAGACTTGCTAGAGTTGCGGTTGCGTTGAAGACGGTGGCACGTTTGCTGCACTCCACAATTAACAAATAAAAACAAATACAAGTAGGGGTCAGTACAAGGCACAAGTACTGAGTAGGTATCATCAGCCAACTCAAAATAGAAAACAATATATGTCAGATAATAACATAAAACCAACCAAATACTTAACAGGTGATAGCATTTACGCATAAGAATCATTTACAACAACACTACTCACATCAATGAGGGCTCAAGCCTCCACACCATACTCATTTGGGAATTAGTTCTTTAGATTGAGTATATTAGCATATTTCAAGATTCATTATCTTTATTCCTCTTGTGTCGGTACGTGACACTCCGCTCCACTACTACCCTGGTGTCGGAACGTGACACTCCGATCCATATACTATCCTGGTGTCGGAACGTGACACTCCGATCCATATACTATCCTGGTGTCGGAACGTGACACCCGATCCATATACTATCCTGGTGTCGGAACGTGACACCCGATCCATAGACTATCCTGGTGTCGGAACGTGACAATCCGATCCATATACTATCCTGGTGTCGAAACGTGACACTCTCCGATCCTCATATTACATCCTTGTGTTGGAACGTGACACTCCGATCCATATACTATCCTGGTGTCGGAACGTGACACTCCGATCCTCATATACTATCCTGGTGTCGGAACGTGACACCCGATCATCTAATCTCACTACTTAGTTCATCAAGCCTTCTTTTATCCCAAGGCATCATTATTAACAAAGTAGATTAGGGTTTAAGATTCAACCGCCTCATCATGCTAATTCATCACAATTAGAACATTCATATCATGCAAGCACACAATTAAGCATATAGAAGACCTTATAATACTACCCAATATATATCATTCACTATTAAGAGTTTACTACGAATAACATAAACTATAACCTACCTCCACCGAAGAATTGTGATCAAGCAAGCTAATCCTCAAACTCTTTGCTTTCCTCTTCGTTCCTCTCTCGCTCGATCGTTCTCCCTCTCTTTCTGTCTCTTTTCTCTTCTTTTTCCTTATTCAAACTCTTTTCTTTAACCTAATTAGCATATAATTAAGTATAAAAGATGATAAAATACCTACTAATTAATTCAAGGTTATCTCTTTTAACCCCAAGTAATTAAATTATTAGCATTAACCCACTAACTTTATAATTATAAGCATAAATACTCCAAAACGCCCCTTAAAATAATTAACAGAAATCCGACCCAGTCAGGGTTACGCAACCTGTGACGGTCCGTCATGGCTGTGACGGTCCGTTCTGCAGGTCCGTCGCAAAGTTCAGAGAGTTAATTTCTGTGGAAGATGTGTGACGGTCCGTCGTGCCCACGACGGTCCGCCCTGCCATTCCGTCACAAAGTTCAGAGAGTCGATCCCAGTACCCAAATTCAAGAATTCTAAGTCTTTTGGAACGAGACCCCCCCGACGGTCCGTCGTGCCTATGACGGTCCGTCGTGGGATCCGTTGACCAAGACATTTTTTCCAGAAATAAAATCTGCTGCTCAAAACGACTAAACAGGTCGTTACAATAGATACCAATTTACCCATCGTTCGTCCTCGAAAGATCACAAGAATAAAAGCAAGGGCGAAAAGGAGTACCTGAATCTATAAACAGGTGTGGGTATCTTTCTTGCATATCAGCCTCGTTCTCCCAAGTGGACTCTTCAACCGGCCGATTCTTCCATTGAACCTTGATGGATGCAATCTCCCTTGACCTCAACTTGCGGACTTCTCTATCTAAAATAGCAATAGGCTCCTCGTCATAAGACAAATTCTAATCAAGCATAATCGAATCCCAACGAATGATGTAGTTTCCATCCCCATGGTATCTTTTCAACATAGACACATGAAATACCAGATGCACTCGTGACAGCCCTGGAGGCAAGGCTAATTCATAAGACACCTCCCCTACTTGCTTAAGTACTTCAAATGGTCCAATATACCTTGGGCTTAGCTTACCTCTTACACCAAACCGCATCACCCCTTTCATGGGCGAAACCTTCAGCAAGACTTGCTCACCCTCCATAAACTCCAAGTCTCTAACCTTTCGATCTGCATATTCCTTTTGCCTACTTTGCGCCGCTAAAAGCTTTTCTTCAATAGATTTCACTTCTCCAATGAATCCCTTAAAAGATCAGTACCCCAAGGTCTAACCTCAAATGCATCAAACCAACCAATGGGAGACCTACATCTCCTCCCATAAATTGCTTCAAATGGGGCCATGTCAATACTTGAGTGATAGCTATTATTGTATGAAAACTCCGTTAAGGGTAAGAAGTTAACCCAATGACCACCAAATTCTTCACACATCATGAAGCATATCTTCCAATACCTAAATCGTTCGCTCAGACTGACAATCGGTCTGAGGGTGAAATGCAGTACTAAGGTCCAACCTAGTACCTAATTCCTCATGCAATGTTCTCCAAAACTTAGAAGTAAATTGCGTACCTCTATCTGATATGATGGAAAGTGGAACTCTATGCAATAGAACAATTTCTGAGATATAGAGTTTCGCTAACTTCTCTGCATTGTAGGTCACCTTGACCGGAATGAAGTGAGCAGACTTAGTTAATCTGTCCACAATTACCCAAATAGAATCAAACTTTCCCAATGTCTTTGGGAGACCAACCACGAAGTCCATTGCAATTCTCTCCCACTCCCATTCTGGAATGGGCATTCTCTGAAGTGTTCCTCCGGGCCTCTGGTGTTCATACTTTACTTGCTGACAATTTGGACACTTGGCAACAAAATCAACAATGTCGCGCTCATTCTACTCACTACCACCAAAAGTGTTGCTTTAGGTCACAGTACATCTTGGTTGCACCAGGATGTATAGAATATCCGGAACTATGAGCCTCTGTAAGAATAGTGTGGATCAAATCATCAACACGGGGCACACATACCCTTCCCTTAATCCTCAAAACACCTTTCTCATCAATTATTGCCTCTTTAGCCTCTCCTCGCAACACCATATCCCGAATTCGGCTTAGTTCTCATCATCAAACTGTTTTCCTTGATCTTGTCAAGAAAAGAAGATCTCTCCTCCACACGGGCTAAAAATCCCCTTCTCATTACTTCTAGCCTCATAAAGTCATTAGCCAAGTTTTGGATTTCTCTAGCCAATGGGCGTCTAGAAACTTGTAAGTGGGCTAACCTACCCATGCTCCCTACTTTTCTACTTAAAGCATCAGCCACCACATTTGCTTTTCCTGAGTGATACAGAATAGTAACATCATAGTACTTAAACAGTTCCATCCACCTCCTCTGTCTCAAATTCTAGTCTTTCTGGGTAAAGACATACTAAAGACTACGATGATTTGTGTAGACTTCACACTTGACCCCATATAGATAGTGTCTCCATTGCTTTAATGCAAACACTACCGCAGCCAACTCCAAATCATGCATCGGATAGTTATGTTCATGCACCTTTAATTGCCTCGAAGCATAAGCAATTACATTCTTCTCTTGCATTAGCACTGCACCCGAACCAGAATAGGATGCATCACAATAAACAATGAAGTTCTTACCCTCTACTGGCAAGGTAAGGATAGGTGCAGTAGTCAGCAAGGTCTTGAGTTTCTTAAAGCTTTCCTCACATTCATCCGACCATATAAATGGAACATTCTGCTTAGTCAAGTTCGTCAATTGGGAAGCAATGGAAGAGAATCCCTTGAAAAATCGACGGTAATAGCTAGCTAAACCAACAAAGCTCCTTACTTCTGACACATTAGTAGGTCTTACCCAATTTCTCACTGTTTCAATCTTCGAAGGATCCACCATCACTCCATCCTTAGAAACCACGTGCCCCATGAAGGACACTGCATCTAGCCAAAACTCACACTTAGAGAATTTGGCATAAAGCTTTTTCTTCCACAACATTTCCAATACAATTCTCAAATGCTCCTCATGTTCTTTCTTGCTCTTTGAGTATACCAGTATATCATCAATGAATACAATGACAAACAGATCCAGATATGGCTTAAAAATCCCATTCATCAAGCTCATGAAAGCAGCAGGGGCATTCATAAGCCCAAAAGACATTACTAAGAACTCATAATGCCCATACCTGGTTCGAAAAGCAGTCTTGGGCACATCCGTTCCCCGTATTTTCAATTGATGATAACCAGATCTCAAATCGATTTTTGAGAAGGTACAAGCACCTTGTAACTGATCGAACAAATCATCAATGCGGGGAAGAGAATACTTGTTCTTAACAGTTACCTTATTCAGTTGTCTGTAGTCTATGCACATCCGAAAACTCCCATCCTTCTTCTTCACAAACAAAACAGGAGCACCCCAAGGGGATGCACTTGGTCTAATGAAGCCTTTACCTAACAGTTCCTGAAGTTGAGCCCTTAACTCCTTAACTCCGCGGGAGCCATTCTATAAGGGGGTATGAAATGGGGCGGGTACCCGCTTCAAGATCAATGCAAAATCAATATCTCTATCCGGTGGCATACCAGGAAGGTCTGCAGGAAACACATCCAGAAACTCACGGACTATCGAAACCGACTCAATTGAAGGTACTTGGGTAGTATCATCCCTGAGGTGTGCCAAGAAAGCTAGACACCCTTTACTAACCATTCTCTTAGCACGAAGAAAGGAGATGATACGAACTGGAGTGGAAGTGTAGGCACCCTCCCACACTAATGGATCTATCCCAGGCTTGGCCAATGTTACAGTTTTTGCATTACAATCTAAGATCGCAAAATTCGGAGAAAGCCAAGTCATACCCAGAATTACATCGAAGTCAACCATTTCTAAGATAACAAAGTCCACATGAGTATTGCTCCCCACAAACGTCACCAACAAGACCTATATAACCCTTTCACTATCATAGACTCACCCAACCGGAGTAGACCACGAATAGGCATGTCAAGCAATTCACAAGGTAAATTAAGACCAATAGAAAATGAAGAAGATAATATGAAAATGTGGAGCCAGGATCAAATAATACAAAAGCATGCAATCACAAACCAAAAGATTACCTGTGATAACAGCATCAGATGTCTCCGCTTCAGACCGCCCGGGGAAAGCGTAACAATGGGCCCTATCGCCTGTCTGCCCGTTGCCCCTACCATGTTGTACTGTAGTGGCTCCAGTTTGCCCGTCATCTCGGCCGTTTTGGTGACCACCATTACCTCAACCACCACGTCCTCCAGAATGACGGCCTCTTCCATGACCACCTCTACCTCTGACTATGGGAGGTCTGTAACTCTGTCTTGGACAATACCTCTTAATGTGTCCAGTCTCCCCACATCCATAACACTCTTTGGATTCAAGCATCGGTCTCTGTGAGAATGACGAAGTCTGGGAATAACCTCCAAACTCAGAGAAGTGTTGACCGGTCTGCGGTGGACCCCCAACTACAGTCTGCAGTGAAGACTGAATAGGTCGGGCTGGGTAACCTCCTGAACCCTGCCCCCTGGAGTAAGAACCATTAAACTCACCTCCCTTACGCATGGCATCGACATTTAATGGTTCTTACTCCAGAGGGCAAGGCTCAGGAGGTTATCCAGCCCGACCCATTCAGTCTTCACTACAGACTGTAGTTGGGGGTCCGCCGCAGACCGGTCAACACTTCTCTGAGTTTGAAGGTTATCCCCAGACTTCGTCATTATCACAGAGACCTATGCTAGACCCCATAGAATGTTATGGATGTGGGGAGACTGGACATATTAGGAGGAATTGTCCAAAACAGAGTTATAGACCCCCAATAGCTAGAGGTAGAGGTTGTCATGGTAGAGGCCGTTATTCTGGAGGACGTGGTGGCCGAGGTAATGGTGGTCACCAAAAAGGCCGGGGTGACGGGAAAACTGGAGCCACTATAGCACAACATGGTAGGGGCAACGGGCAGACAGGCGATAGGGCCCATTGTTACGCTTTCCCTGGGAGATCTGAAGCGGAGAAATCTGATGTTGTTATCACAGGTAATCTTTTGGTTTGTGATTGCATGGCTTCTGTATTATTTGATCCTGGCTCCACGTTTTCATATGTATATTCCTCATTTGCTACTGGTCTTAATTTACATTGTGAATTGCTTGACATGCCTATTCGTGTTTCTACTCCGGTGCGTGAGTCTTTGATAGTTGAAAAAGTATATAGGTCTTGTCTGGTGACTTTTGTGGGGAGCAACACTTATGTAGATTTGGTTATCTTATAAATGGTTGACTTCGATGTAATTCTGGGTATGACTTGGCTTTCTCCAAATTTTGCAATCTTGGATTGTAATGCTAAAACTGTGACGTTAGCCAATCCCGGGACAGATCAGTTAGTGTGGGAGGGCGACTACACTTCCACTCCGGTTCGTATCATCTCCTTTCTTCATGCTAAGAAAATGGTTAGCAAAGGGTGTTTAGCTTTCTTGGCACATCTCAGGGATGACACTACCCAAATACCTTAAATTGAGTCGGTTTCGGTAGTCCGTGAGTTTCTGGATGTGTTCCCCTACAGATCTTCCTGGTATGCCACCGGATAGAGATATTGATTTTTGCATTGATCTGGAACCGGGTACTCGCCCCATTTCTATACCCCCTTATAGAACGGCTCCGCGCGGAGTTAAGAGAGTTAAAGGCCCAACTTCAAGAGTTGTTCAGCAAAGGCTTCATTAGACCAAGTGCATCTCCTTGGGGTGCTCCGGTGTTATTTGTGAAGAAGAAGGATGGGATTTTTCGGATGTGCATAGACTACGGGCAGTTGAATAAGGTAACTATTAAGAACAAGTATCCCATTCCTCGCATTGATGACTTGTTCGATCAGTTACAAGGTGCTTGTGTCTTCTCTAAAATTGACTTGAGATCCGGTTATCATCAATTGAAAATACGGGCAACGGATGTGCCAAAGACTGCTTTTCGAACCAGGTATGGGCATTACGAATTTGTAGTGATGTCTTTTGGTCTTACGAATGCCCCTGCTGCTTTCATGAGCTTGATGAACAGGATTTTTAAGCCATATCTGGATCTCTTTGTGATCGTATTCATTAATGATATACTGATATACTCAAAGAGCAAGAAGGAACATGAGGAGCATTTGAGAATTGTGTTGGAAGTATTAAGGGAGAAAAGGATGTATGCCAAGTTCTCCAAGTGTGAGTTTTGGTTAGAATAAGTGTCCTTCTTGGGGCACGTGGTTTCTAAGGATGGAGTGATGGTGGATCCTTCTAAGATTGAAACAGTGAGGAATTGGGTAAGACCTACTAATGTGTCAGAAATAAGGAGCTTTGTTGGTTTAGCTAGCTACTACCGTCGATTTTTCAAGGGATTCTCTTTTATCGCTTCCCACTTGACGAACTTGACTAAGCAAAATGTTCCATTTGTACGGTCGGATGAATGTGAGGAAAGCTTTCAGAAACTCAAGACCTTGCTGACTACTGCACCTATCCTTACCTTTCCAGTAGAGGGTAAGAATTTCATTGTTTATTGTGATGCATCCTATTCTGGTTTGGGTGCAGTTCTAATGCAAGAGAAGAATGTAATTGCTTATGCTTCGAGGCAATTAAATGTGCACGAACGCAATTACCCGACCCATGATTTGGAATTGACCGCGGTAGTATTTGCATTAAAGCAATGGAGACACTATCTGTATGGGGTTAAGTGTGAAGTCTATACGGATCATCGTAGCCTACAGTATGTCTTTACTCAGAAAGATTTGAATTTGAGACAGAGGAGATGGATGGAACTACTGAAGGACTACGATATCACTATTCTGTATCATCCAGGAAAAGCTAATGTTGTGGCAGATGCTTTAAGTAGAAAGGCAGGAAGCATGGGAAGTCTAGCTCATTTGCAAGTTTCTAGACGCCCGTTGGCTAGAGAAATCCAAAACTTGGCTAATGACTTTATGAGGCTAGAAGTAAATGAGAAGGGAGGATTTTTTGCCCGTGTGGAGGCGAGATCTTCTTTTCTTGACAAGATCAAGGGAAAACAGTTTGATGATGAGAAACTAAGTCGAATTCGGGATATGGTGTTGCGAGGAGAGGCTAAAGAAGCAATAATCGATGAGGAAGGTGTTTTGAGGATTAAAAGAAGGGTATGTGTGCCCCGTGTTGATGATTCGATCCACACTATTCTTACAGAGGCTCATAGTTCCTGATATTCTATACATCCTGGTGCAACCAAGATGTACTGTGACCTAAAGCAACACTTTTGGTGGAGTAGAATGAAGCGAGACATTGTTGATTTTGTTGCCAAATGTTCCAAATTGTCAGCAAGTAAAATATGAACACCAGAGGCCCGGAGGAACACTTCAGAGATGCTCATTCCAAAATGGAAGTGGGAGAGAATTGCAATGGACTTCGTGGTTGGTCTTCCAAAGACATTGGGTAAGTTTGATTCCATTTGGGAATTGTGGACAGATTAACTAAGTCTGCTCACTTCATTTCCGGTTTAGGTGACCTACAATGCAGAGAAGTTAGCCAAAATCTACATCTCAGAAATCGTTCGATTGCATGGAGTTCCACTTTCCATCATATCAGATAGGGTTACGCAGTTTACTTCTAAGTTTTGGAGAACATTGCATGCAGAATTAGGTTACTAGGTTGGACCTTAGTACTGCATTTCCACCCTCAGACTGATGGTCAGTCTGAGCGAACGATTCAAGTGTTGGAAGATATGCTTCATGCATGTGTGATACAATTTAATGGTTATTGGGATAACTTCTTTCCCTTAGCGGAGTTTTCATACAATAATAGCTATCACTCCAGTATCGACATGGCCCCATTTGAAGCATTGTATGGGGAGAGATGTAGGTCTGCCATTGTTGGTTTGATGCATTTGAGGTTAGACCTTGGGGTACTGACCTTTTGAGGGATTCATTGGAGAAAGTGAAATCTATTCAAGAAAAGCTTTTAGCGGCGCAAAATAGGCAAAAGGAGTATGCAGATCGAAAGGTTAGAGACTTGGAGTTTATGGAGGGTTGAGCAAGTCTTGCTGAAGGTTTCGCCCATGAAAGGGTTGATGCGGTTTGGTAAAAGAGGTAAGCTAAGCCCAAGGTATATTGGACCATTTGAAGTACTTAAGCGAGTAGGGGAGGTGGCTTATGAATTAGCCCTTGCCTCCAGGGCTGTCTGGAGTGCATCCGGTATTTCATGTGTCCATGTTGAAAAGATACCATTGGGATGGAAACTACATCATTCGTTGGGATTCAGTTCTGCTTGATGAGAATTTGTCATATGAGGAGGAGCCGGTTGCAATTCTAGATAGAGAAATTCGCAAGTTGAGATCAGAGAGATTGCATCCATCAAAGTTCAACGGAAGAATCGACCAGTTGAAGAGGCCACTTGGGAGAAGGAGGCTGATATGCAAGAAAGATACCCCCACCTGTTTACAGATTCAGGTACTCCTTTTTGCCCTTGTTTTTCTTCTTGTGATCGTTCGAGGACGAACGATGGGTAAATTGGTATCTATTGTAACGACCTGTTTAGTCGTTTTGAGCAGCAGATTTTATTTCTGGAAAAACTGCCTGAGTCGACGGAACCCACGACGGACCGTCATGGGCACGACAGACCGTCGAGGGTGTCTCGTTCCAAAACACTTAGAATTCTGAAATTTGAGTACTGAAATCGACTCTCTGAACTTCGTGACGACATGGCAGGACGGACCGTCGTGGGCACGACGGACCGTCACAGATTCTTCAAGGAAATTGAGTCTCTGAACTTTGTGACGGAAGCAGCAGGACGGACCGTCGCAGGCACGACGGGCCGTCACAGGCTGCGTAATCCCAAGCTGGGTCGGATTTCTATTAAGTTTTAAAGGGGCGTTTGGACTATTCCTGCTATAATTATAAATTTAGTGGGTTATTGTTAATAATTTAACTACTTGGGGGTTAAAGGAGAAAAATAGAAAGAACAAGGAGAGGGAAAGAGAAACGATCGAGAGAGATACGAACGAAGAGGAAACACAAGCTTTGGGGAATTGGCTTGCCTGATCACAAATCTTCGGTGGAGGTAGGTTATGGTTTATGCTATTAATAGTAAACTCTTAATAGCGAATGATATGTATTGGTAGTATTGTAAACCCTATTATATGCTTAATTGTATGCTTGTATAAATGTGATTATATAATTGTGATAAAATAAGCAAATGAAGCTATTGAATCCTAAATCTTGAAAAACGCTAATCTACTTTGTTAATGATGATGCCTTGGTATAAAAGAAGGCTTGATGAACTAACATAATGAGATTGATGATGCCTTGGTATAAAAGAAGGCTTGATGAACTAACATAATGAGATTGATGATGCCTTGGTATAAAAAAAGGATTGATGAATTGATAGAATAAGATTAGTGGAGCGGGTGTCACGAACCGACACGTAGAATTAGGGGATCGGGTGTCACGAATCGACACGTAGAATTAGGGGATCGGATGTCACAAACCGACACGTAGAATTAGGGGATCGGGTGTCACGAACCGACACGTAGAATTAGGGGATCGAAGTGTCACGTTCCGACACAGAGTAGTAGGGGAGCGGAGTGTCACGTACCGACACGAGAGAATAAAGATAATGAATCTTGAAAGATGTTAATATACTCAATCTAATGAACCTAATTCCCAAATGAGTATGGTATTGAGGCTTGAGTCCTCATGGGTGAACTTGGCGGTACTATTTATGATTATAGTAATTGTGTTGCTACATGTTGAGTATTGTAGTTGATTTATGATATTATTGATATATACTGTTTTCTATTTTGAGTTGCCGATGATACCTACTCAGTACTTGTGTTTGTACTGACCCCTACTTGTATGTTTCTTTCTTTGTTATTGTGGAGTGCAGCAAACATACCGTCGTCTTCAAACTCAACCCAACTCTAGCTAGTCTTCATTATATCGGATTTCAGAGTGAGCTAATGCTTTTAGCTTGGACTGGATATTCTTCCTCATGTCATGATGCCTTGAAGTTCCGGCATGGACTAGCTTTTTTTAATTATTTTAGCTTCTTAGAATACTCTTAGTTTAGTAATTTGATCATAGATGTTTCTTGTGATGATGACTTCCAGATTTTGGGGGAAATAATAGATTTTGAGTTTTAGAAGTTATTGAATTGATTTTTATTAATTATTAGTTAAGTCTTCCGCATTGTATTTTGTTCATTATTTTGAAATGTTGGGGTTTAGATGGTTGGTTCGCTCACATAGTGGATAAGTGGGGTGCCACTCGCAGCTCGGATTTTGGGTCGTGACAGTTTAGTAATTTGAGGATAGATGTTCTTGTGGTGATGACTTCCAGATTTTGGGGGAATAATAAGTGTTTGAGTTTTAGAAGTTATTAATCTATTTTCATTAATGAGTTTTAAGTATTCCGCATTGTATTTTGTTCATTATGTCTTAAATGTTGGGGTTTAGATTGGTTGGTTCGCTCAGATAGTAGGATAAGTGTGGGTGCCACTCGCGGCTCGTTTTGGGTCGTGACACAAATATATTTGACACTATATAATACAACTAATGTGCCCACATTTAAAATTAAATTAGATTTTAATACAAACAATACAACTACAATAATGTAACGTAATAAATCCACAACATAATGAAAAAACCTACCAATGTATACAGTGTAATACAACAATTTTACAACGATTGATATAAAATACAAAATACAAAATACAACACATGGAATCAACTAACATAATATATATACATAAAACCAAAATGAAAAGTATGCATAATAAACTGCTACACAAAAGTTAATCAAAATGATAAGTATGCAGAATTATCTGCTACATAAAAGTTAATCAAAATGATAAGTATGCAAAATATACAACAACAATAAAAGTATATGAAACATAATTAAGTAGTTTTAAAACAAGAAGAAGTATCTTCAACAAACGCACAACTATTTTATTTCAATTGGAGCAGACACAACACGAACAGATTGAGGCATGGTATGCCTTGGGGGTGCTTCAGTGTCACTAATGGATCCGTTGTCTTGCTTTTGATAAGCATAATTCCAAAGAAGTAAAGCATATCTTGACCTTAAAAACATTACGTCAAATGTACCACTTGGACTTTATTGACCATAAGACAGCCACTCGGCAAAAGCAAGCATATAGATACAACAATCCCTGAATAAAACATGAGAATACAAAATTAAAATTCAAATACAAATAATATGAAATATTTAATTAAAATTAATACAACTTACAAGTTGCCATCGGTCTGTTGAGGTATGTTGTCTATGAAAAAAAGCTATCTCAAATAACTCATTCTCTTCTTGACTAACAGATCTATCTAAACCACTGTTCTTGTAATAATCATACATAGTCAACTTAAGTGGAATGAGTTGAGCCAACTTGGTAACCTCTTTCCTGATTGCTGCATCATGACCTGCCGCTCTGTAAGAATCATAAACGTATGCACGTCTATCTTTAAGAGAGAGTACCGCCAATGCCCAATGAAATTTTTCCTTTACATTTACAGGGATAAATACATGATCCACCAAATTCCACGGAATGCCGCCATGAACTTTATACCATCTAATGTAATCATCTATAAAATTCTCTTCATCAGCGCAGCAGACATCACTATCTAAATCTTCATACTTCTTCCAAGTTGATGAAATTTTGGACGTAAACACACAATCCACAGTTGTGTATTTATACATGCTGTCAACATGATACTTGGCTTTCTTTCTCAAATAATAGAAGATAACATTGATATGCTGAACAATAAAAAAATAAATAATCATTAGATAATAATAAAACAACGAAGAATAACTAAATAACTATAGTTGTTACTTACCGAATCATTTAACAATTGTCCTTTTGAGTACAAATTGTAGAACTAATTTTTATTATCTACAATATCAACACCAAATTCATATGGGACTGGAATGCGTGCTTTACCCTTCTTGTATCGGTCCTGATCATGACGTATAAACAATACACAAAAAATAAAAGGTACACAATTTGCTAAAATTTCATATTGAATACAACATAATAGTAATAATACAACTGTGTGATAATACATAGAAATTATATAGGTATCTAATGTATTTGTGAAGATATACACTAGAATTTAGAGTAACATACATAACAACAAATCAAGATCTGTAATATTATTACAATATTGAAATTAAAAAGGATTCACGAACAATATATGAGTTGTTTTAATCAATTATATATAAAGTACATTAGCATTCAATCAGTTGATTAATTGAAAATACATTAACATTGTCACGACCCAAAAATGGGTGTGAATGGCACTCTGTCTTATCCCACCAAGACAAGTCAGCTTAAAACCAATATCTAACAAAGTGCGGAAGTAATGACAATTCAACAACAATTTCTATATGAAACCAAGTCATATTAATTCAATTCCCAAACCAGGTTGTCAACGTGCACAAGCCTCTAATGTAAATATTAGAATTGAAAATAAAAAATAGGAGTTTAAAATGAAGTTGTCTTCAAGTAAAAACAAATTCATAACACTGGAGTATGAAAGTTCGCTGAGATGACAAGCAGCTACCTCAGAATCCTCCACAAGATGCCTCGGAAATGAAAAGAATGTCAGGTATCAGACGAAGATCCAGGCTCGTATCGTACAAAAATTTGTAGAAGCAGGGGTGAGTACCAACCCAGCGGTACCCCCAACAAGCAAACCTCTAACACAAGTTAAGTGAACAAAATACGGCACTTCTTACACCATATCTAAACCTCCACGCTACAGTCTAATAGATTACAGTTTAACCAAACACACAACTCAATAACCACACTCTATCAGTTTACACATTCTCAATAACAACTCAATATTCAAGAGTCACGAGTTTCACAGAGAAACACTCACAAGATCAGCAAAACACATTTTCAAGTTCATCAATAATAAATATGTAATGCCATGAGATGCATGTCAAGTATAGTGATCATGTTCTTCCCTAACGATACACACACCCGGGACCCATGGGGACATATCTGTCCATGCATCTGTCGCGGCGCACGACACGACCCTCGATAATAGTAACCTTCGCGGCGCGCGATACGTCCCTCGAAATATAATATCCATCGCGGCGCGCTATAAGACCCTCGAAATGGTACATCCTCTTACCACAACCATGTCTCAGAAACAATGCAAATGACATGCTCAAATGAAAAGGAGGAGATAACTATTTTGACAACAAAGCACAATTTACAACCAGGAATACAACACCAACAAATAAGCAACAAGTCTCCAAGTCATTCTCAACACCACACAAAAAAAAATACACGAATTTCATACGCTTAACAAGGGTTTAGAAATCCACTTGCCTTAGTCAATCGAATAATTACTCTTGGACTTGAGCCTTCCCTTTCCGTTGAGCTTCTGAACCAATGGAATCTATTCAAGTATATATTCACAATAAGGTTTTTCAGAACTAACTACACTCACACTTTTATGTGTTTAACCTTGACCCAAAAATACACCCCAACTTTATAATCAAATTTGTAATTCTCGATGTCAATTAACATTTCAACTATCATAATTCGATTGGTATCTATATAATATGATAGATCTAATATTTAATTACTTACCTCAATATTCCAAAACTTAATCCATAATGTGATAAGAATAAGAATTTAAAATAAATTATCTACTAACCACACATAATATGGCAATCATTACCTATACATACATTTGCATTAAAGTTAGTTTAAAACTTTTTTTTTCCAGTAGCCACGTTGAACAGTTTGTTTTTTTTTTTTATTTATTATTTTCATTTTGTTTTTCTTTATTCAGCAACACACTAAATTATCTATAATCAAACTAACCAATTGTTCACAATTGACCATTGAATACCCACTAACTAACTAATGCCAATATTATCACAATTCAAGATTTCTTATTTAGTTTTTAAGACTCCAATTGGCAATCATCATACCTATATATAATATTATAACAATTACCTATATAATATTTGTTATATATGCATATAATGT
>JAKWJD010000127.1:0-28023 GCA_027705065.1 Solanum peruvianum
CCCAAATGAGTATGGTATTGAGGCTTGAGTCTCATGTGTGAACTCGGTTGTATTCATTGATGAATTAAAACATGCTATTACTACATGTTGAGTATTGTAGTTGATTTACATTGTTATTGATATATACTGTTCCCTATTTTGAGTTAGCCGATGATATCTACTCAGTACTTGTGGTTGTACGCCCCCTACTTTTACGTTTTCTTCTTTGTTATTTGTGTAATGCAGCAAACGTTCCGTCAACTTCAACTCAACAGTAGATCTAGCCAGTCTTCACTTCATCGGAAATTCAGGTGAGCTAATGCGTCTAGCTTGGACTGGGTCTTCTTCTTCAAGTCTTGATGCCTTGAACTTCCGGCATGGACTAGCTAATAGTTGTTTTAGCTTCTTAAACGGTTTTAGTTTAGCAATTTGAGATAGATGTTCTTGTGATGATGACTTCCAGATTTTGGGAATATTAATAATAGTTTTGAGTTGTTTTATTAATGAGTTTAAGTCTTCCGCATTTCTTTTGTTGATATTGTATTAAAATGTTATGGTTGAGATGGGTTGGTTCGCTCACATAGGAGGGTGAATGTGGGTGCAAGTCGCGTCCCCGGTTTTGGGTCGTGACAGACTTGGTATCAGAGCATTAGGTTCATTGGTCTCATCACACAAGAACGAGTCTAGTAGAGTCTTAAGGAACGGTAGGGGGACGCCTTTACTTTTCTTTGAGAGGCTATAAGACTTTAGGAAAATTTCATTCTTCCATTCTTTCTTTCGTGCTACTACTTGAGTCCAATTGGTATCTAGGTGATACAAATTGGTATCTGACCATCTTCACTCTATTTCGCAGATGCTTAGAACTAGAGCAACGAACGCCCAGCAGCAACAACGGAAAGACAGGAAACGACCAAGCCAGCCACTGGGGCTGTGGCTCGAGGGGGAACAGCGGCAAGAGGCCGTGGAAAGGTCGTGGGAGGACGTCCTCTAGAGGGATAGGACGAGCCCCTAGCCCATCTGATACTAGGGCAGTGACTCCTCCACCGACCGAGGATTGGTAAGAGAGGGTGAGGAAGGGGAGAATGAACAAGTGCAAAATGAGGAAATGCCACCCCAACCTACCCCAGAGATGATCAACCAGGTACTTGCTTATCTTAGCGGTTGTCCGATCAGGGACAGGCTCCTCCAGTGGTTTCTTGCACCAACACCTCCGGTTTCAGAGATACGACATGCGGCTACTATGGCTCCCCGCATGGATGCAACATTGGGAATAGGTACATTTCCACGTCTGACTACTGGGTCCTATTATGACAAACGATCAACACGAACTTTTTAGTAAGTTCTTGAAATTGAAACCTCCAGTCTTCAAGGGTGCAGAATCTGAGGATGCTTATGATTTTCTGGTTGATTGTCATGAGCTACTACACAAGATGGGGATAGTAGAACTGTTTGGCGTTGAGTTCGTTATCTATCAGTTCCAAGGGAACGCCAAAATGTGGTGGCGTTCACATGTGGAGTGTCAACCACAGAGGCACCACCAATGACTTGGGAATCATTCTCTACCCTGTTTATGAGAAATATATCCCAAGGACTTTGAGAGATAGAAAGAGGGATGAGTTCTTGAGTCTGGAGCAAGGTAGAATGACGGTTAATGCATACGAGGCTAAATTTCGCGCACTATCCAGATACGCCACCCAACTCGTTTCAGTCCACAAGAACGGATCCGCCGTTTTGTGAAGGGTTTGAGGTCAGAATTGCGGATTTTCCCTTACAGATAGCGGCAACAGCAACATCCTTCCAAGAGGGTAGACTTTGTGATAGAGGTGGAAGGAGTGAAACCGGATGACTTCACCACAACGTCTACATCAAAGAGGTTTCGAAGGGGAGGTGAGTTTAATGGTTCTCACTCTAGAGGACAGAGCTCCGGAGGTTACGCAAGTCGACCAATTCAGTCTTCACTACAGACTATAGTTGGGGGTCCACCTCAGAACGGTCAACACTTCTCTGAGAGGCCGATGCGTGAAACCAAGAGAATGTTATGGATGTGGAGAGATTGGACACATTAAGAGGTATTGTCCAAACCAGAGTTACAGACCCCATTGGCTAGAGGTAGGGGTGGTAATGGTAAAGGTCGTTATTCTGGAGGCGTGGTGGCCGAGGGTAATGGTGGTCACCAGAACGGCAGAGGTGAAGGGCAAAACGGAGCCACTACTACAACATGGTAGGGGCAACGGACAGACAAATAATGGGGCTCATTGCTACGCTTTCCCTGGGAGATCTGAAGCGGAGGCGTCTGATGCTGTTATCACAGGTAATCTTTTGGTTGTGATTGCATGGCATCTGTATTATTTGATCCTGGCTCCACATTTTCTTATGTATCTTCCTCATTTGCTAATGGTCTGAATTTACATTGTGAATTGCTTGACACGCCTATTCGTGTTTCTACTCCGTGGGTGAGTCTGTGATAGTCGAAAAAGGTATAGGTCTTGTTTGGTGAATTTTGTGGGGAGCAACACTTACGTAGATTTGGTCATCTTAGAAATGGGTGACTTTGATGTAATTCTGGGTATGACTTGGCTTTCTCCAAACTTTGCGATTTTGGATTGTAATGCCAAAACGGTGACGTTAGCCAAGCCTGGGGCAGATCCGTTATGTGGGAGGGCGACTACACTTCCAGTCCGGTGCGTATTATCTCCTTTCTTCGTGCTAAGAAAATGGCGAGTAAAGGGTGTTAAGCTTTCTTGGCACATCTCAAGGATGACACCACTCAAGTACCTTCGATTGAGTCAATTTTGGTAGTCTGTGAGTTTTTGGATGTGTTCCCTGCAGATCTTCCTGGTATGCCACCAGATAGGGATATTGACTTCTGCATCGATCTTGAACCGGGTACTCGCCCCATTTCTATACCCCCGTATAGAATGGCTCCCGCGGAGTTAAGAGAGTTAAAAGCAAAACTTCAAGAATTGTTGAGTAAAGGCTTCATTAGACCAAGTGCATCTCCTTGGGGTGCTCCGTGTTATTTGTGAAGAAGAAGGATGGGAGTTTCCGAATGTGCATAGATTACCGACAGTTGAACAAAGTAACTATTAAGAACAAGTACCCCCATTCCTCGCATTGATGACTTGTCGATCAGCTACAAGGTGCTTGTGTCTTCTCTAAGATTGACTTGAGGTCCGGTTATCACCAATTGAAAATACGAGCAACGGATGTGCCAAAGACTGCTTTTCGAACTAGGTATGGGCATTATGAATTTGTGGGTGTCATTTGGTCTTACGAATGCCCCTGTTGCCTTCATGAGCTTGATGAACGGGATTTTCAAGCCATACTTGGACCTCTTTGTGATTGTGTTTATTGATGATATACTGATATACTCCAAAAGTAAGAAGGAACATGAGGAGCATTTGAGAATGGTGTTAGAATTGTTGAGGAAGAAAAAGCTTTATGCGAAATTCTCCAAGTGTGAGTTTTGGCTAGACTCAGTGTCCTTCTTGGGGCACGTGGTTTCTAAGGAAGGAGTGATGGTAGATCCTTCTAAGATTGAAACAGTGAAAAATTGGGTTAAGACCCACTAATGTGTCAGAAATACGGAGTTTTGTTGGGTTAGCTAGCTACTACCGCCGATTCGTCAAGGGATTCTCTTCTATTGCTTCCCAATTGACGAACTTGACTAAGCAAAACGTTCCATTTGTATGGTCGGACGAGTGTGAGGAAAGCTTTCAGAAGCTTAAAACCTTGTTGACTACCGCACCTATCCTTACCTTGCCGGTAGAGGGTAAAAACTTCATTGTTTATTGTGATGCATCCTATTTCAGGTTGGGTGCAGTGCTAATGCAAGAGAAGAATGTGATCGCTTATGCTTCAAGACAATTAAAAGTGCATGAACGTAACTATCCAACTCATGACTTGAATTGGCCGCGGTAGTATTTGCACTAAAGCAATGGAGACACTACTTGTATGGGGTTAAGTGTGAAGTCTACACGGACCATCGTAGCCTACAGTATGTATTCACTCAGAAAGACTTGAACTTGAGGCAGAGGAGATGGATGGAACTACTGAAGGACTACGACATCACTATCTTGTATCATCCGGAAAAGCAAATGTTGGTGGAAGATGCTTTGAGTAGGAAGGCCGGAAGCATGGGAAGTCTAGCTCATTTGCAAGCTTCTAGACGCCCATTGGCTAGAGAAGTGCAGATTTTGGCTAATGACCTTATGAGGTTAGAAATAAACGAGAAGGGAGGATTGTTAGCTTGTGTAGAGGCAAAATCCTCTTTCCTTGATCAGATTAAGGGGAACAGTTTGATGATGAGAAACTAAGGCGAATTCGAGATAAAGTGTTGCAAGGAGAGGCTAAGGAAGCAATAATCGATGGGGAAGGTGTTTTGAGGATTAAGGGAAGAGTATGTGTACCCCGCGTCGATGATTTGATCACCACTATTCTGACAGAGGCTCATAGTTCCGGATATTCTATACATCCTGGTGCAACCAAGATGTACCGCGACCTAAAGCAACACTTCTGGTGGAGTAGAATGAAGCGAGATATTGTTGAGTTTGTGGCCAAATGTCCAAATTGTCAACAAGTAAAGTATGAACACCAGAGGCCCGGAGGAACACTTCAGAGAATGCCCATTCCTGAATGGAAGTGGGAGAGAATCGCGATGGACTTCGTGGTTGGTCTTCCAAAGACATTGGGTAAGTATGACTCTATTTGGGTGATTGTTGATAGGTTAACTAAGTCTGCTCACTTCATTCCGGTCAAGGTGACCTACAATGCAGAGAAGTTAGCCAAAATCTACATCTCAGAAATCGTTCGGTTGCATGGAGTTCCACTCTCAATCATATCAGATAGAGGTACGCAGTTTACTTCTAAGTTTTGGAGAACATTGCATGCGGAATTAGGTACTAGGTTGGACCTTAGTACGGCGTTTCACCCTCAGACGGATGGTCAGTCTGAGCGAACGATTCAAGTGTTGGAGGACATGCTTCGTGCGTGTGTGATAGAGTTTGGTGGCCATTGGGATAGCTTCTTACCGTTGGCAGAGTTTTCGTACAATAATAGCTATCACTCCAGTATCGACATGGCTCCATTTGAAGCATTGTATGGGAGGAGGTGTAGATCTCCCATTGGGTGGTTTGATGCATTTGAAGTTAGACCTTGGGGGACTGATTTGTTAAGAGATTCTATGGAGAAGGTGAAAGCTATTCAAGAAAAGCTTTTAGCGGCTCAAAGTAGACAAAAGGAGTATGCAGACCGAAAAGTTAGAGACTTGGAGTTCATGGAAGGTGAACAAGTCTTGTTGAAGGTTTCACCCATGAAAGGGGTGATGCGGTTTGGAAAAAGAGGTAAGCTAAGTCCAAGGTATATTGGACCATTCGAGGTACTAAAGCGAATAGGGGAGGTGGCTTATGAATTAGCCTTGCCCCCAGGGTTGTCCGGAGTGCATCCGGTGTTTCATGTGTCCATGTTGAAGAATACCACGGAGATGGAACTACATTATCCGTTGGGATTCAGTTTTGCTTGATGAAAACTTGACTTATGAAGAGGAACCGGTTGCTAAATTAGATAGAGAAGTTCGCAAGTTGAGGTCGAGAGAGATTGCATCCATCAAAGTTCAATGGAAGAATCGACCGGTTGAAGAGGCTACTTGGGAGAAGGAGGCAGATATGCAAGAAAAATACCCACATCTGTTCACAGATTTAGGTACTCCTTCTCGCCATTGTTTTTCTTCTTTTGATCGTTCGGGGACGAACGATGGGTAAATTGGTATCTATTGTAACGACCTGTTTAGTCGTTTGAGCAGCAGATTGTAATACGGGGAAAACTGGCTGAGACGACGTGTGTCCCGACGGACCGTCGTGGTCACGACGGCCCATCGAGGAGGTGTCGTCCCATGACACTTAGAATTCTTCAAATTGGATATTAAAATCGACTCTCTGTAAATTGTGACGGACCTGCAGGACGTGCCGTCACATACACGACGAACCGTCGTGAGTTCCGTTGCAAAACACTTCAACTTTTGAGAAATTTGGTGCAAGAAACGTTTTCTGACCGTCATGACGGAGGTGCGGGACGGACCGTCACAGGTGTGACGGGCCGTCACAGACCACTGGAAGTTGGGAGGTTGCGACGGCCATCGTGACGGACCGTCGCAGGCACGACGGCCCGTCACAGGCTGCGCAATCCCAGGCAGTTTAGGATTTCTCCACCCGTTTTAAGGGTCGTTTTTGACTATTCTTTCCTTAATTATAAAGGTTGAGGGTTAACATTAATAAGTCTAATTACTTAGGGGTTAAAAGGGGTAACCTTAAGTTAATTAGTGGATTTTATTGTCCTCTTTTGCACTTAATTATAAGTTAATTAGGGTAAAAGAAAGAGGGTTTGAACATAAGAAAACAAAAGAGAAAGAACAGAAAGGGATAGAGAGATCGATCGAGAGGCTGAGGAGAATAACAAAGCTTGGGAATTTCTTGTTGATTTCCATTCTTCGGTGGAGGTAGGTTAGGTTTTTTGTGTTACGATATTCGTAGTGACTCTTAATAGTGAATGTTATGTGTTGATAGTATTGTAAACCCTGCTATGTGCTTAAATTGTATGCTTGCATGATTATGATTACGAAATTGTGATGAATTAACAAAGCATGATGAAGCTATTGAATCCCAAATCTTGAAAGAACCCTAATTCGCTTGATATATTATATATAAGATTGATGATGCCTTAGTATGAAAGAAGGCTTGATAAATTATATAATGATAATGAGGATGCCTTAGTATAAAAGAAGGCTTGATGAATTAGGGGATCGGTGCCACGTTCCGGTACCAGGATAGAATGAATATGTGAGGATCGGAGTGTCACGTTCCGACACCAGGATAGAATATGAGGATCGGGTGGCCACGTTCCGGTACCAGGATAGAATGAATATGAGGATCGGAGTGTCACGTTCCGACACCAGGATAGAATATGAGGATCGGTTGTCACGTTCCGACACCAGGATAGTATATGGATCGGGTGCCACGTTCCGGTACCAGGATAGTATATGAGGATCGGAGTGCCACGTCCGGCTCCACCAGGATAGAATGAATATGAGGAGAGGAGTGTCACGTACCGACACAAGAGGAAGAAAGATAATGAATATACTCAATCTAATGAACTTAATTCCCAAATGAGTATGGTATTGAGGCTTGAGTCCTCATGTGTGAACTCGGTTGTATTCATTGATGAATTAAACATTGCTATTGCTACATGTTGAGTATTGTAGTTGATTTACATTGTTATTGATATATACTGTTCCCTATTTTGAGTTAGCCGATGATATCTACTCAGTACTTGTGGTTGTACTGACCCCCTACTTTTACGTTTTCTTCTTTGTTATTGTGTAATGCAGCAAACGTTCCGTCAACTTCAACTCAACAGTAGATCTAGCCAGTCTTCACTTCATCGGAAATTCAGGGTGAGCTAATGCGTCTAGCTTGGACTGGGTCTTCTTCTTCAAGTCTTGATGCCTTGAACTTCCGGCATGGACTAGCTAGTAGTTGTTTTAGCTTCTTAAACGGTTTTAGTTTAGCAATTTGAGATAGATGTTCTTGTGATGATGACTTCCAGATTTTGGGAATATTAATAATAGTTTTGAGTTGTTTTATTAATGAGTTAAGTCTTCCGCATTTCTTTTGTTGATATTGTATTAAAATGTTAAGGTTGAGATGGGTTGGTTCGCTCACATAGGAGGGTGAATGTGGGTGCCAGTCGCGTCCCCGGTTTTGGGTCGTGACAATGACCAAGTAAGTGCATCACCAATAACACCTCGTATCAAAAATAGACCAAAAAAAAGCTTTTCTGAAAATCTACAAGTGTATTAGATAGTTTCAATCGATGGACCGTAGTCGGGCAAACGGTCCATCTTGCACATCCGTCAATGGAGTCAGAAACCCCTAAAAATTCAGCTAGGAAAATTAAACTGAGTTTTGAATGATGGATGGACCTATGGTCCGTAGTCTGTGTCCACCGATCAGAACCCCATTCACCCACTCTCTAAAATTAACCATGGTTGACCAGCATAGACCTTCATTTGATCTACAGTCCGTAGGTCTGACTATAATTGGAAAATAACAGATAATTAGGGGGGAAATATAGTTGGGTCAACTTCAACTGATCATAACATTATCAGAAAAATAAATTAGGTGTCCTATGTCATACCCCAAATAGATAATTGAATTAGATTTCCATAGCCACCAACCTTGCAAAAATCAGACATTTGAATAAAAAGTTATGCCCATTTTAGTAAACGCCTGTCGAACAGATCCAACCTACGCACATAAATGAAGAACCATCGATTGAATGACGAATTATCAGTCTAGGTCGTCGTTTTGTCCGACAACAATTAACTCAGCGTCTTTTGGTCTTTTCTCACTTTTTTAAACCCTAAGATACGTCGTTTTGACCCGAAATCATCAGATATTAGTCAGTTTAAGCCTAGAAACATAACTAAAACTTATAAGTAAAATCATTTAAAAAACCCTAGAAAATTAGAAGAAACAGAGGATAAAAAGGTCAACAACCCTAGTTCAAGAACACAATAAGGTTTTAGTTGTTCCAGTCCCGAAATCCTATTATTTCTCCGTGGATTTTATAACCATGTATGTGGGATTTCACTTCAGGGTTCCTTTAACCAATTGGGTCCCTAGTTTTCAATCGGTTCTTAATTCTCTTATCATGATTAAACCTAGGATTTCAAGAATTACAGCAGATCAGCATGAACTAGTTAAATATATGTCCCAAATCAGATTGTAAATTATTATTTAGTTTATTACATGAATTTCTGAACCCTAGATTTGTATTTTCTTTAGTTCTTGAATTTCACATACTAGGTCAAATATTTTATTTATTCAGTTATTGCCTCAGTTATTAATGCATCATGATAAGATTAAATATTGCATTCTCAATTTACATATTCAGTTTGAGCTATCTAATATTTACAGAAAATTCAGTCATAATGTTGTAATCACTTAATTAATTAGGAGTAGCATAATACCAAGTTTGAATAAGGTTCAGCACCGAACTACTAGCCAAGTTTGTTCTAAGTCCCCTCTTTGGGCAATAAGTTAATTGATCACGCCAGCAAGCCTTTATGACTCTAGTAGGGGATATTGGGTCCTCTCGGTAGGGCATATACATCAGAATCCACATTTAGCTCATGTGGTATTATAGGTTATTAGGGGCTCCCACAGTTTAGTCAAACTCTGTTGCATATACAATTTATCAGTATAACCATTATTAAATTTTAGCATGTTATAAATTGGTCATCTCATCTGGTTAGCTCAGAATTCAGTATATCATGTTCAGATTACTCTACATGCTTTTTGCTTCTTCAGTTACATTATATTTCAGCTTTATTCTATCCTAAATGTTCATTACTTTCATGTATTTACGCATATGTGCGCTACATCTTCTTGTAAAGTAGATTCATGTTCTCAGCATCCAGATCACGCTTAGATCAATTCCTGATCTCAAGTTTAGTAGATTCAGTGGTGAGTCCTCATTCTCTAAGGACAATATTGGTGAGTTTCTTTTCAATCTTTTAGTCATTTAGTTTCAGTTTTTACTAGACTTAGCTGGGCTTGTCGCAGTATTCCTAGTTAGTGTAGACATTATTTTTAGACATAGTTTCATCTTACTAGTGAGTTAATGAATTCTTTGCATTAAAGTCATTGTTTTCAAATATCTCGGTTATAGAATATTGGTATTCTCAATATTTTTAGATTAAACAATGATTTAGCTTTCTCATTCAGTTTATTATCTTTAGTATGTTCATGATCATGCCGGCAGGGTTAGCATGCGATCACTTGTGGTCGTAGGTTCCCTGTCCACGTCTTGGGGGTAGCGCGGGTTGTGACAAAACATGTATCAGAGAAATGGGTTTAGGAGTCCTAAGATGTCCGAAAATGCCGCACTGAGGAGAGTCCTTTTCATAGGTGTGAAATGCAACACTTCTAATGAGAGGAAGGCTACAAAAGTGTTTTAGTAAAACTTTAATTTCTTATTACTCTTGTCGTGCCTAATGATGATTTTATTCCTATCTAACTTGACATTCTACGTTACAGATCATGCCTCTTCGTAGAAATAACGCTTCCAATGCGAATGCCAGGAATGCGAACGCAACTCCTATGGTCCTTGGAAGTCTACAATGCTGAATTCTGAAATGCTATACAGATGTTGGGTCAAAGTATGACCAACCAAAACAATCGGGTTCATTCTCCTTTGAATGCAAATGGTGGATCAGCAACTGCAAGGGTCCGTGACTTTTTAAGGATGAATCCACCTGAGTTTTTAGGATCAAAAACTAATGAGGATTCTAATAATTTCATGGATGAGATCAAGAAGATCTTTGAGGAAATTCAAGTCACAGGGAATTACCGTGTTGAGTTGGCATCATACCATTTGAATGATGTTGCTCATATATGGTACACTCAGTCGAACAAAAATAGGGGCACCAATGCATCTCCTATTACTTAGGGGTTGTTTAGTGAGACCTTTATTGACAGGTTTTTCAAAACAAAGTTGAGAGAAGCAAAAGCTCTAACATTCATGAACTTAAGGCAGGGTAACATGACAGTCTAAGTGTATGGATTCATGTTTTACACACTCTCAAACTATGCGCCTCACATGGTTGCTGACTCCAGTGATTAGATTAATAAGTTGTTGTATAGACTGTTAGATTTGGTGAAAACTGAGTGCAGGAATGCTATGTTACTTGAAGTTATGAACATCTCTAGGCTTATGACTCATGCTCAGTAGGTTGAGGCTGATAAGCTTTAGGCATAGGCTAAGGAGAATAAGAACGCTAGGACTAGGAACTATGACTATTCTCAACAAAAATTGGGTGGTGGAAATCGCTAACAGAGCCATCAAAAGTTTATAGCTCTAGCCCCTTCGTCAGATAGTGTTCCATCCTCTAAGAACAAGTATGAACAGAAGGGTAAAGCACCATGCTCTTTGAATTAGGAGAGTGTTTTAGGCACCAAGACTTATCCCACTTGTCCTAAGTATGGTAAGAACTATCCGGGCGAGTTTCTCGCATGAAAAGAAGGATGATATGGGTGCGTTAAGTATAGTCACAGATTGAGGTATTGTCCTTCTAGAGAGGGTCAATGAGATGGTCATGGTAGGTCTCAATCTACAACTTCATAATCACAAGCAAGTAGCCCAACTAAGCGGGGTAACTCATCTTGTATAGTCGGCGGTCAGTCCAGAACATGTTGTGTTCTCTTCAGGCTTGCTTGGATCAAGAAGGTTCTCCTGATGTAGTCACTGGTACGTTATGTGTCTTTGACCTTGATGTTTATACATTCTTTGATCTAGGGGTTACTCTATTCTTTGTAACTCCTTACATAGCAGTCTATTTTAGTGTTTTTCCATAATCTATTATTCTCAGTCTCTACTACAGTCGGTGACCCAATTATAGCTAGACAGGTATACAAAAGTTTCCCTATCATAGTATCTCAGAAAGTCACCTCAGCAGATCTTGTAGAGTTAGAAATGGTACACTTCGATGTCATTATAGAAATAGATTTTTTAAATTCCTGTTATGCCTCAGTTGATTGCAGAACTGTTTTTTTTTAGTTTCCAGATGATCCAATCTTAGAATGGATGTGTAGTAGCTTAGTGCATATGGGCCAATTCATTTCATAAATTATGGGCAGAATGTTGATCTCTAAGGGTTATTTGTATCATCTAGTTCGGGTTAAGGATTCTAGGTCTGAAACCCCAACTATTGAGTCAGTTCCTGTAGTCTGTTAATTTCAAGAAGTGTTTCCTAAATATCTTCTCGGAGTCCCTCCTGAAAGGGAAATTGTCTTTCGAATTGATCTCCTACCAGATACCCATCCTATTTCTATTCCTCCTTACGGAATTGATCAAGCAGAGCTTAAGAAATTTAAAGAGCAGTTCAAAGACCTTCTACGTAAGGGCTTCATCAGACATGGTACTTCACCATGGGGTGCGCCAGTGTTGTTCGTAAAGAAAAAAGATGGTTCTTTCAGAATGTGTATTTATAATAGATAGTTGAACAAGGTCAGAATCAAGAATAAGTATCCCACAACCAGGATTTATGACTTGTTTGACAAACTTCAAGGTGCTAGCAATTTCTCAAAGAAAGACCTCAGATCAGGTTATCATTAGCTTAGAGTTAGATATAGTGACATTCCAAAAATAACCTTCTGAACTCGGTATAGTAATAATGAATTTGTAGTTATGTCTTTTGTATTAACCAATACTCCTGCAACTTTCATAGATTTAATGAACAAAGTGTTCAAACAGTACTTGGACTTGTTCGTTATCATCTTTATTGATGATATCCTCATTTACTCTAGGAATGAGGAAGAACAAGCGAGTAATTTGATAATTATTTACAAACTCTCAATGATTGCCAGTTATTTTCTATGTTTAGC
Source organism: Solanum peruvianum (assembly GCA_027705065.1). Lineage (NCBI taxonomy): Eukaryota > Viridiplantae > Streptophyta > Magnoliopsida > Solanales > Solanaceae > Solanum > Solanum peruvianum. The sequence goes on from JAKWJD010000127.1 coordinate 12,420, forward strand.
AACTCTGAGTTCTAGTTGAAATCTGTTGCTTTCCTTGGAAATATTATATCTAGTGAAGGGATTTGAGTGGATTCATAGAAGTAGAAGAAATGAAACAATGGCCAGACTTACATATGCTACAGATATAATATGTGTCTTAGGTCTAATGGGGTATTATAGAGGATTCATGGAAGGATTCTCATCCATAGCCTCACCATTGACTAAGTTAACTGAGAAGATTGTCAAGTTTCAATGGTCAGATGATTATGAGAAAAGCTTCGCAGAATTGAAAACTAGATTTTCTACAGCTTCTTTGTTGACTCTACAAGAGGGTTCAGAAGGTTATGTGATCTATTGTGATGCATCCAAAATTGGCCTAGGTAGTGTGTTGATGCAGCGAGATAAGTTTATCGCATATGCCTATAGACATCTTAACGTTCATGAGAAGAACTATCCAACCAATGACCTCGATCTTGAAGTAGTTGTGTTTGCATTAATGATATGGAGACACTACTTGTATGTTGTTCATGTGAATGTGTTCACGTATCATAAGAGCCTTGAGTATGCTTTCACCGATAAAGAGCTGAATCTTCGCTAGAGGAGATGGCTTGAGTTCCTTAAGGATTATGATGTGTGTGTGCATTATCATCCTGATAAGGAGAATGTAGTAGCATATGCTCTTAGTAGATTATCTATGGGTAGTGTAGCCCATGGTTAGGAAGAAAGGAACGAGCTAGTGAAGGATGTTCATAGGCTCTCTCTCTTAAGAGTTCACCTTATGAGCATATCAAAAAGTGGTGTAACAGTTCAAAATAGGGAAGAATCGTCTTGGGTAGTGGGTGTTAAGGAAAAGAAAGACGGTGATCCAATATTTCTTGAACTTAAGCGTGCAGTCCACAATTAGAAAGAGTGGAGGTTTTCTCCCAAGGTGGATATGGTGTACTTCTATACAAGGGTAGATTATGTGTTCTTGAGTGGGTGAATTGAGAGAGCATATCCTTGCAGAAGCTTATGACTATAGATATTTTATTTATCCAGGTGCCACTAAGATGTACCATGACATATAGGATGTCTATTAGAGGAATGTCATGAAGAGGGATATAGAAAATTTTGTGAGTAAGTCCCCCAATTTCGAGCAAGTCAAGGTAGAACATCAGAAACTAGGATGTATGACTCAAGATATCGATATTCCTACTTGGAAGCGGGATATGACAAATATGGATTTCATCATAGGGTTACCTCGTACCCAAAGAAAACATGACTCCATTTAGGTGATTGTTGAAAGGATGACAAAGTCTTCCCACTTTTTAGCGGTCAAGACTATGGATTCGGTGGAGGACTATGCCAAGATTTACAATAATTAAATTGTAAGGTTTCATGGGTTCCTTTGTCAATCATCTCAGATAAAGGTCCTAAGTTTACCTCTCATTTCTGAAAGTTATTTCAAAAGATTCTTGATACTCTAGTTAAACATAGTACATCATTTCATCCACAGGCGGATGGACATGAATAGTGTACCATTCAGACACTAGAGGATTTGTTGAGAGCTTGTGTGATTGATTTCAATGGTAGTTTGGATGATAACCTTCCTCTGATTGAGTTTGCATAAAACAATAGCTACCATTCCAGCATTCAGATTGCCCTTATAAGGCTTTGTATGGTCGTAGGTGTAGGTCTCCTGTTGTTTGTTTGAAGTAGGTGAAGTAGCTTTAATAGGTTCAGGTTCATTCCTTTATGTTATGGAGAAAGTGAAACTCATCAGAGATAGACTTAAGACAACTTAAAGTCATCATAAATCTTATGCAGATGTAAGGAGAAGTGAACTAGAGTTCCAAGAATATGACTGGGTTTTTCTTAAAGTTTCACCTATGAAAGGGGTGATGAGATTGGGTAAGAAAGGGAAGCTGAGTCCTAGATATGAAGGTTATTTCCATATCTTGAAAATTGTTGGCAAGGTGGTATAAGAGTTAGAGTTGCCAGCAGAATTAGCAGTAGTGCACCCAGTCTTCCACATCTCACTCTTGAAGAAGTGTGTGGGTAATCCAGCTCTGCAGTTCCATTAGAGCATGTGGCGGTAAAGGATAATCATTCATATGAGGATTTACCAATTGAGATTGTTGACCGTCAGGTTAGAAGGTTGAGAAATAAAGAAGTCACTTCAGTCAGGGTTTTGTGGAGGAGTCAGTCCGTAGAGGGAGCTACTTGGGAAGCAGAAGACTCCATGAAAGCCAAGTATCCTCACTTCTTTCCTTACGATTTAACTCCAGCTTGAGGTAACAATTCCTCTTCAAATTTTCAATCATTAATGCGTGGATTCATTATTAGAATCATGTTCCCTCTGTTTGTACTTGCATTTTAAGTATATTTATATGTTCTCAGAACTCAATTCGGTCAGAAAAGGCAGTTCTCAGTGTTTAGTAGTAGGGTTTGATTCTCTCTCCTTCTATACCAGCTAATTTAATCTTTATTCGTGGACGAATGTTCCCAAGGGGAAAATAATGTAACACCCCGTGTTCTAAACAGACCAAAAAGCAGCTTTTCAGAAAATTTTGCAAGTGCAATCGGTAGTTTCCATCGATAGACCATAGCATGACCCACGGTCTGTCATGCACATCCGTCGATGGAGGTAGAAACCCCCAAAAGATAAGCTAAGGAAAATTTGACTAAGTGTCGAAGGACGGACAGACCTACTGTCCGTAAGTCAGACTACGCTCAGTAGTTGATATCTGTCTATCGACACCTTATTCACCCACTCTATGATATGAACAATGGTTTACCAGCATGGACCGTCGTTCGACTAAAGTGCGTAGGTATGACCATAAGTGGAAATGAACAGAAAGTTAGGGGGGAAATTTAGTTGGGTAAATTTCATTTGATCATAACTTTTTACACAAAATAAATTGGGTGTCCCATGACAAACCCAGACATAGATAATTGAATTAGCCTAGCCACCAATTTATCTAAAATAAGACCTTCGAGTAAAAAGCTATGCTTGTTTTAGTAAAGGCATGTCGAACCGCTAGAACCTACAAACCCAAACAATTCACCGTCGATTGAACAATGGAACGCCAGTCCATGTCGGTATTTTGTTCAACAACAATCAACTCATGAATCTTTTGGTCTTTTCCCACATTGTTTAAGCCCTAAGGTACGTTGTTTTGACCCTAAATCATCATATTTTTTTCAATTTAAGCCTAGAAACATAACTATGACTTACCTAAGTAAAATTATTAATGAAAAACATAGAAATTAGAAGTAACAAAGGAGAAAAATATCAAGAATCCTTGATTAAAAAGGAAGCAAGGTTCCAGCCCCAAAATCTCAATATTTCACAATGGATTTAATCACCAGGTATGTGGGATTTCACTAATGGGTTCCTTTTACCCATTAGGTCCCTAATTTTCAGTCAATTCTTGATTCTCTTATCATCATTAAACCTAGGGTTTCTAGAATTACAGCAGATCATCATGAACTAGTTAAATATATGTTCCAAGTTATATTGTTAAGTTATTATTCAATTTATTGCATGAAATTTAAAACCCTGACTTTGTATTTTCTTTACTTCATGATTTATACATGCTAGCTCAAATATTTCAGTTATTCAATTATACATGCCTTAGTTATTAATGCATGATTATAAGTTTAATATTGCATTCTTAGTTTGCATGTTTAGTTTGAGCTATCCAATAATTACAGAAAAGTTAATAATGTCTTAATCACATAATTCATTGTGAGTAGAATAATACCTAGTTGGACGAGGGTTCAACATACCCAATTAGTCCCAAAACAACTAGCCAAGTATATTATAAGTGTCCTCTCTGGGAAATAAGTTTAGTGATCACGGCAGGATTCCTTTATACCTCTGGTAGGGTATATTAGGTCCTCTCGATGGGGCGTATACATCGGACTCCACATTTCGATAATGTGGTTTTATTTTAGTTATTAATAGCTCCCACTGTTCAATCAAACTCTATTTCATTGACCATTTATCAGTATATCCATTATTCAGTTTCAACATGTTATAACTTTGTCATTGCATCCATTTACGTTAGAATTTAGTATATCATGTTCAGATTACTATACTTGCATTGTGCTTGTTCAGTTACGTTTTTTTCCAGATTTACTCTTTCCTAAATGCTCAGAACCTTCAAGTATTGATGCATACGTGTGCTACGTCTTCTCGTGATATATGTTCATGTTCTTAACATCCAGATCATGCTTAAATAGATTCTCGATATCCAATTCAGCAGATTCAATGGTGAGTCCTCATTCTCCGAGGACAATATTCATGAGTTTCTTTTCAATCTCTTAGTCATTTAGTTTCAAATTTTGCTAGACTTAGTTTAGCTTGACCCAGCATTTCAAGTCATTTTAGAGACTATTTTAAAACATAATTAGTTTCATCTTAGTAGTGAGTTAATGACTTCTTTGTATTATACTCATTGTTTTCAAATATCTCAATTATTGAATATGGGTATTCCCCATCATTTTAGATTATACAATGATTTAGCTTCCGCATTCAGTTTATTATCTTTAGTATGCTCATGATCATGCCAACAAGGCCAGCTTGGGATCATTTATGGTCCTACATTCCGTGTTCGCGTCTCGGGGGTTGCTCGGAGCGTGACATCACCTAATTAAATATGTTGTGTGCAAATGAAGTATAAGAAAGGTGGCAAAAGATAAACCTATTAAGGTCAATAATATTATATAAATATCTCATTTATCTCTTATCAAAATTTTAAGCTCTCAAGTTCATATATTTCTCTCTCAAGATGAAGCAACCACCCAATTTTCCCATTAAGAGTTCTAACTATTTTCACCTGTTTCTTCCAAAGCAGCCACCAGATCACTTTCCCTTCTCTATTTTTTCATGTATATTAGAAAGTTCTTCAAAGGGAGTGAACTAGAGGTAGCTATATGTGTTGGAAGCCAAGGTTCTGCCACTCTTTTCCAAGGAATAAGAGAAGGTTACTAAAACAGTAATTGAAGGAGAATAAAATATATACATATCCAAGGTAAGGGCACTACCACAACCTTTAATTATTAGATTACTTTAGAATTCAAGACTTACTTGTTTATTGCAACTCATGGGATGGTGATTTAAAACCAAAAATTCATGAGTTTTGAATATGTTTTAGTGCTGAGGACTGCTATTGTATAGATTCAATCTGCTTCAATATGAGATATCTAAATGCTTACTGAGTCATATAAGCTCCTTAAGTATGACACATTCATGTCACATTCAGATGTCTTTTACTACTGGTACATCATTCCAAATCGAAACAAGAATTATGACAAGAAAAATAGCAATCACAATTGAGTTATGAAGATCAAAATAACAATCGCAAGCGAGTTATGAACATTTAAAGAAAAATATCAAAAGAGTTATGATTATCAAAAACATAATCTCAAATATTAAAGAATCTAAGTGAAGCAATCTGTATATTTATGAATAACTGCTCATGGGTAAAAAATCCTAGCATGGATCATCCTCTTTTTCCGTTGATCAGCTGGTAATTTGTATCATATGTCTTATACAATTATAAAGTACAGAAAAGTAAAGAAAATAATGCAACATGCACAATTCCACAAGTAGAGGAAAAGGTGGTGTCTAACCCTTATATATTGGTATTAGGTTTCACTTAGCTCTCATTTCAGATATGGCTGTGTTATGCCTTATATATTCAATATACTCTTTCATACTGACGTTCTTTTATTTGGGATGCTGCATTCATGCTGCATGTACATGTATTAAACTATTGGATCTCCCCAATAGAAGCACCTGATAAGCAACAGTTGTTGATGAGATCCTGGTTGATTCGGGCTTTGCAGAGTCTTTATTACGTGTATTTCATAGTGGTATAGTCATGAATCCCAGTAGAGTCTTTATAGACATTGTAGAGCAATCACTGTTACTCATTGCTTTGGTTGTCACATGTATCCATTCAACTAGTCAACATGTGCCGTATATGAAGATTCTCATTAGTAAATATATCTACACATTAGTAAATTACCTCCTCCTCATAGATTACTCGTAAGGCATGCATCTATATATACTAATTGTCCGCCTCACCTAGGGTTGAGGGTGACAAAAGTTGTATTAGAGCAGTTCTTCCTAAGGAGCCTACAAAGACGTCTCTAGTACAACCTTAATCATGAATATTTTGCGCGCCACATTTATATTCATGGGGCTTCTTTGGCATTTAGGAAAAGTTACATTCCTTCAGAAATAAAGATCGTGCAACATAGCAAAGTTAAGAAATAAATTTCCACTAGCACCTGATCATGCTATTGATATTATGCTTACGATGGTTAAGGTTAACAGTAGCTAAAATATCAACATGAAACCTACAGAAAAGGATCTCAAGTTATCAAAATTTAGACCAAATTGAGATCTTAAGTCGACCGTCCAACTCTACAAATTATTTAATGGTAATATGTTATATGAATTTTATGTTAAATTTTTACCATTCGTATCATGTTTGTTCAATTGAGAAACATTTATTATGGTAATGCATATGCTTAAAACTAATTGAAATTGATGTTGTTGAACCAGTTTTTTTTAGTCGGTAGAAGGCAGTGTCACAATCTTATAGGTTGATGTATCCTGGCAAAAGTGTAAAAGATACCCCTAATAAGATGACAAGTCCAAAGTTTTCACCATATACCACCCCGAATATGCAAATATTTGGCTTTTATATGGTATGTTACAACAACCCCGAATAATCATTAATAACATTTGTATCCTTTTCATGGTTAAAACGCTTAGGAACAACTATGCCAATTTATGCAAATGATATGTATGGTAGTTCCTCTTATGACCTATGTTTTGGTTCTAGAGGATTAGTATGTGACTAAAGGATAAGGTTAAAAAATTTAAAAAAAAGAATGGATTGGTTAGACCTAAATTGTGATTAGTCAGGTTGTACATAGTGGGATCTTGTTTAAGAAGCTACTAGTTTTTGTTAAAAGGTACTTGTTAGATAGAAAGCATCTGAAAATGAAGCTTGAATTACAAGGCAGAACATGTACGTAGAGCTTCTCATTATAGATGGGTTATGTCAAATTCCCTAAACATAGGAGTAGGGGGGATGTGAGGATGCTATAGAGGAGTGGAATAGGCAATTATGAAAGAGAGGTTTCTAAGTCTATGAGACAATAAAAAAATATCAACTCTTTAATCCTAAAAAATTATTGTGGCGCACCCCTGAATAACTTTGTGAACCTTTGTTTGATAGAGAAGTCATTTTAGTATTGATTCAAGTCTTGATATTTGGAACTGATAATAACAAGAAGAAGAGGAGAATAAAAAGGTTGCTTAGATAGAAGATACATGGACCTAGTTCTTCTTTATCGTTAGTACAAAAGAAAAGTAGAGCATTATTCACATGTATAGAGCTCCTATGGGGTTAATTTAATATTTTCTTGTAATAATTCATAAGTCATGTCCAGTTAAGGGAGAGGAAAAATTGATAATATGCTATTAATTGAAATGCTTGCTATCTTTCATGGGAACTGAGTGAGACCACCCTCACTTGTCTTAAGAAAAATCTATTAGTATGTCTAAACCTATGTAGTTAAGACCAAATGTGCTAACTTTAAGATTTTATGAATCATGATATAACTTTATAGGTACCTGACATTTACATGTTATTAGAGCTCATGTTTTATGACACGTTAAAGCTTCACTATTTTCTATTATCACCTTCAAAAAAAAATAGACATTGAGTGTGATGTGACAAACGATGGTAATTAGGGCAAAGTTGACCTCAGCCTCCTACTACAAAGGATGAACTATTGAGGATTGTATTTTCTATCTTAACTATTGTATTTATAATAACCTACAAAGAAGCCATGTCCCAATAAAATATCACCTATATGGATTCTTAGTATATTGAATAGAGAATATAGGGAAATAAATTGTATGTGTTTTGAGTTGTGTAAGGAATATGAGCAAAAGTATCACCTGTGACTTAACTCTTAAAAGAGTGTGTTTACGCTTATTATTGTATAGTGGTTCTATGGAATATCTCATAGTTTCTAAAGATTGTTTGTTATCGAATTATACATGTTGCATGTTATATAAGTTATTTGTATGACATTTTACCTTTATGTATTACCTTCTTACAGGTTACCTAATGTAATAGAATACTTCCATGTAATTTTTGCCAGCTTTGGAGTACACTTGTTTATTGTTATATGTTTCTGTAGGACCTTTTCCCCACATATTATTTATTGCACTGTCTAGTTTCCTCATGTCAGATTTTCATATCTTACCACCTTTATATGTTTAACATGCCTCGTAGCCTACTTTCATGAACTTTACATGCCTTGTAGATTTCCTACCCATGTTTCATGTGCTCACTTGCTCATATTTCATACTTATTGCATGTTAGTCCACCTATCCATGCAAAATAACACACTTGCTCAGTATTATTTGTGTTTTATAGTCAATTTTATTTTACGTAGACACATGTCTTATAGTCTACTTGCTTGAATATTGTATTTCGTAGCTTTAGTACTAATGCATCACATGCCTCGTGTGTACACCACATATTTCTATAGCTTAATGCCAGTGTTCTATGTGCACCTTTTTTCTAGTCTGCTAGTGTATCATACTAAATGTGACTTATATATCCGTATTCTATGCCTTTATGTGCTTATTAATTTGAGTTTTTAAAATTTTGGAAAAATGTTTCCTTGTATCATGATGTTGTAATGCCTTTGACCAGAAAAGGTTAGCATATATGTAAATTTTATCACAATCATAGATAAATAACTTAGCATAATGTCTTTTAGAAGGTGAAACATATAACTTTAGATTTTATATTAACAACTCTGTGTTCTTATAAGACTCGCCTCTGAAAAGCGTTAGGAGATAAAAGAGAAGGGAAAGTAGTGCCCCGATCAGTTAGGCTTATGATATCTTGTGTGCGTTTGTTATACAAAGATTTTGGTATATAATATGGTTATTATTTATTGTTAAGGCTCTAAAGGTAAGTTCAAAATGTGTAAGATTCATTGAAGTTCATCGAAGGAATATAATGTAGGCATAACCCATCGATAGCCCCTTAAAGGTTGCACAAACTTTCACTTATACACCTTAAGTGGGGTTTGTTCATTTTAGTCACTCCTTGTCATGGTCCATTGTGTAATTTTGATACTTTTTTAATTATCAATCAAATATGTACAATTCTTTTAAATACTTGTTGTTGATATGTCAAAATAACGAATTAAATGAAGACACGTGGCATATATGTAAGAAAATAATTATCAAATAATGAATTTAATACTAAAACTAAGTGATCAATGAGTGAATAAAATGTGGAATTTTCTCCCAAAAAAATTTAAAAATGAAAAAACCCCATTCCACCCCAACCCTTGCGTTTTCTCCACTCTTCTGCCACTCACCCAACATCTTCTCCACCTTAACCCACCCTAATACCTATATCATCAAGTAGAATAAAAAACCCACACATATCCCTACCCAAATCTAATATGAGATTATTCATAAATTTGAATCATTCCATTTTTCTGCTTCTTTAATGTAGCAGGGATTTTCACATTTGTTGTTTTAGTTTTTCTTATATCATTATATTATAAGTCCAATGTGTTCAAATTTTTTTTATTTGAAGCATTATCAAATTTATTTCTCCATAAAAGTATTTTATGTTTTGGGAGATCATGGCTCGAAAATGAGAAAGAAGATGAAAAAAGTGAAATAAATACGATTTAACTAGTCTTTTCATGCGCCCTAATGAGTGTATTAAACTCTCTATGACATGTCAGCAAAAAGTGTCAAAATAACATAGAGGGATATGACATGAGGTGTCTAAAATGAATAAAGTTTAGTTGCATTGTCTAAATCAAAATTAGTGTCTACTTAAAGGGTGAAACGATGGGTTCAGACAATAACATAAGATACTTGGATTTGAAGATGGTAGAGATTCTAAATACCCCTCATCATCCTACACATCAAGATAAGGATCTGGGATCATGTGGTCCCCTTGTAAGATAATCTATCCTACTAGTAAATGTTCATTTGATATTTCATGTGCGTGTCTTTTATTTAGGTATATTATAGTCCTTATTTGTCTAAGTTATAATTGTGTATATTCCATGAATTACATGGTCAAGAAAGGGGTTTAATTTTTCATATTATTAATTTATGAACCATATTTATTGAGACTTCATGCTAGACTAGTCTATACATATTTTAGGTTAGTCGATGGATTTTAGGTAGTCCTATTTATAATGGGAACTCTCGCAAATATCGAATGAAATTCCAAGGTGAACCAAACAATTAGCTTCACCTATCAGTTGAGGACGAATGATCATAAGTGGGAGGATGTAACACCCCGTATTCTACGAGTACTTTTTCTATTTATATGATGCTTATAAATTGCCTTGTTATATGGTTATGAACTGGTTTTCCTATGCGAATAATTACAATAGAATAGGTTTAAAGTAAACTGCCCATAGATTTTGATGCGACACGATTAAGTTTATATCGATGGATGTATTTAAACATGAAATCATAAGGTGGTATTTTAATCTAGAGTTTAAATTTACATAGTCTATAAGTTTTAAGTTTAAGTTAAAATTATTATGGTCTAGAAATGCAAGAAAATATTGAGGTGCTTGCTTGACTTCACTATGCTACTAGGTGATAAGTAGGTGCATCACCTACTTTGACTTATTGATCGACCAACCAAAGGACCAAGTAGGTACATCACCTACTAAGCCTTATTATACCATGTTATTGAGTCAAGTAAACTACCTATATCTTGCCCAAGTTGAATAAAAAAAAGGGAAAAATGGACATCCAAGGCCAATCTTTTCAAGCGCAGAAGAAATAGTTTGAATTGAAAAGTAGGTGCATCACCTATGACGATAGTCAATGCAATATTTTATTAGCTAAATGAAATATTGTATATATTTATTGAATTTGATGAAGTTCAATCATGCAATAATTCGAATTTCACTAATATTACTGTTCACACACTATTTACTTTGTAATTTTGTTGTCATCGAACTAGATATTTTACTAAAAAAACTATGAACATTTTAAAATAATATATTTTCAAGTTAGATGATCTTGTTAACTTGATAATACATTTTTGACATATAATACTTAATTTAAATGCAAATATCTACCCAAATATAAAATCATTAGTGAAGGCTTTTATGTTATAAAATTAGTTATTAAATAAATAATTAAAATTAAACTAATAGAAACTTAAATTGGAGTTATAAGTAGTCAATGAACCTTTCTTAGTCTAAAAAAGAAAATATAAGAAATCGTAAATATATAAACCAAGAGGGCAATGTCTATATAGTAATAGCTATATTGAAGAGAACTTAATGAGAGTCCAGATCACATAAGATGCATTGATAAATAAAGTCATTCTTTTGTCTCGAGAAAAAAAATGTTACCGTTCTTTCAATTTTAGAAAAGATATTTAGAAACATATATCGACATCACAAGAGAAAGTTTTAACAAAAAATAAATTTGGACTACATCACAATAACTTTATATATTGAAACATTACACACAATTGTATATATTAACGAAAAAAATTGTTATTATATCACTAAAGTTATTTTCCGCAAGTACTCGAGGTTATGGAATATAGTGTCACATCCGGGTTACCCCCTAGACGCAACTGGCATTTTCGTCCTCTTTGAGGACTTATAATAGACTCTTAGTTTATATCATTTCATTCATAGGTAAAATTTATTGGAAATTTAAATTTTTTCATTGATTCTACTTGGAGGTTTACATATACCTCTACATACACATAAAATATATCTATCGAGTATACATAGACCCTTCGTATAGGAAGGTTACATACCTTCTACTTTTATTGCACATATGTATATATATAAGATAGAACGTAGTCTTAAAGATTGTCTTCTCTCATAACCATCTAAAAAGATTAGCAATTTGGGCATATCCCTACATCAAAGTAAACAAATCCACGTATAGGCTTTATACAATCTATACTTACATTAAAAGAGATAGTATATAAGAGTCTTAGGACTAAAACAACAACGACAACATAAGATCGATATTGGAATCACCCTCGGACAATGAGGACCTATCCCTACTTGGATGATCAAATATCCAAGCCTTCTTCAAGCCTCCATCCAAAACACTACAACGATCGGAACCTAAAATGTTTGGGAAAAAGAAAGAAATCGGGTAGAATGCCACTTGTACTAAGTATGATACCATATGCACAAGTCCTATGAAATTATGCTAAGAAAAAGGACATTTGATAAAGCAATCATTTTACATTTAAAATACCTTATGCATATTCAACAAGACAATATAAATCGTTATTTCATATTCGTTAAGTCATAGACATGTACATTACAAGAACTACGACATCAAGTATTGTTAAGTCAACCAGACAAATCATATAAGTAGATAATTATTCAAGGTGACTCTACCACTAAATCATATTAAATAATAAGAATGAATAAGAGTAAATTTCATTATAACAAAGCAAGTAAGCTAATCATGAAATCCTAACAAGTCAACAAGTGCAATAACCAAGTAATGCCCCATAACCTTACTTAATCAAGTAACTCAATAAAAATAATAATTAACACCCTATTTCACATAACATGACATTTAGTTATACATATCATCTTACTTTAACAATATAAACCAACACATGTTCACAAGTGAACTAATCAACATATAGTATCAACAATGTGCAAGTCCATCATATACATGTCATATATCATTATAATCATAATCATACATAAGAACATCCTCCTAACACTCCTTTAAATTCAAACTAGTGCAATGTTTAGGTAGAGTCCCATAACCCTAGCTAGACTAAGTTAGACCCCTTAGGTTATCCTAGTTAGAGTTCAATCCTTTGATTCATTTTACCTTTTGGAAACATCTTTGTCTAATCGAAATAGACCACATGAGCTAGTGTTGAATCTAGTGTCATAAACCATACACCGAAGGAAGGCAGACTATTTCCCAAAATAGTACAAAAACATAAAAATAACGAATATGTGGATCCACTAGAAAGTATTCTTATGGGGGCAACATAGTTCAAGAACTAGGAGATGTTTCTTAGACTCTCTTTATTCTCCATGCATTGTAGTCCGCAATCTCAAGAGTACTTTAGTTCTCCTACATTTTCTATGTTTGAAGGCACACTCTTCACTCTAGTTCACTCGGTGCTAATCTAGAGTCCCTTTTTGAAATGTCTTTATGCTTTTAATTATCAACCATAGATTAGTGTAGGTTATATGATCTAAACCTTGTGTAACATCATCATCATAGCTCAACAGGAATTGCATGAGTATAAGTCCTTTAGTTACAATTCATATATGTGAGGTTAGCACATTAGCTTTTCATATCATAATAAGGCACATTGGTAGTCATCATCACCCATGTAACATATACACCTTAATCAACCTCACAACATAGTAAAGACATTTAAATTCAACATCATACCACCCTATCAATCCTAATACAAGGCATAATCTATTATCAGATAATGACTTAATCATAATTAACCATAATTTGAAGTAAAAGATAGATATCCAGAGACATTCCAAGTCTTCTTCATAATTCATCACAAAGGTCTTACCATAAACCCTTATTCAAACAAAATACTGGGTATACATTGTCATAATTCATTAATAAATATGATAACAACGCTAGGAGAATCACTACATCACAATTTAACACTAGATTATAACTTAAGACAAGATGCTTAGGTCAATTCACTTCCTAACGTAAATCATATACTCAATCAAAAACATGAAAGACTAAAATTCTCTATAATTTATTAATTATTGATGTAAAAACATAATCTAATATAAATTCAATCCATAACCAAGTTAATTGAACTAAATACAACCTACTTTCTATCAAAATCAAATCTAAGGTTAAAGGTCAAAGGTCATATTCTACAAACTAGATGAATAAAACAACATTTATCATAATTAGGTTAAGATACACGTTAATAAATTAATATTATCCTATACGAAACATAAACAAACCAATTCTTAACATAATTTCGACATTGATAAGAACCCACATGAAAACTTTAACATTTTGAAGGAGCCCTTTGTGAAATAAACTATCAAAGGTGAATTTGATCCCATACCTTAACATTTGATTAAGATCTGATGGTGAATTCTCCCCTTTACGGCCCCCAATACCTCCCCTAGGTAGTTTTCAATTGTGTCTTCCAATAGAGAGAGAATGAAAACAAACAAAGAGGATTTGTTTTGTGAGTTATATTTATTCTAATGAGGGTTGGGATCTTTATATGGGGGTTAATTAAATTAATTAGACTCCATTAACCCCTAATTAACAACCTAAACCCTTAATTAATTAAATGAACTAAGTTAAAATGTCTTGGAAATTCGACCCTCACAAACGAGACCCCGAGCGATGGTCCATGTGTGAGTCGACGGTCACTGTTCCCTTCTGTGCTGCACATCCGTAGATGAGTTCGAGACTATCAAATTGAGACTCTTCAACGAAATGTATAAGTTTTGGTCAATTTTTGGCGTCAACGTCCCGTCGATTAACACACTCCCAATCGATTGACCCTTCGTGGGTGCATACTGCCCACGCAGTGTTCACACCAACGTGCAAGGGTCCTCGTCAAGGGCCCTTGGTTTTTCCTTGGAGAGTCATGACCGGACGTTTCAATCATGAATTACATAAAACACCTATTAAATACCTTTCCACCAATTCTCATGGATTTTCCACTCCCAAAATCTCTTAAAAAGGCTTAGGCATACTAGCACCTCACTAGAACCAGTTTCCGGACGTCATGGACGTTCTAGGACGTTTTAGTTCCTAGACTTCCTAAATGACCTATATTCATTAAAATAGGCCTTAATATTGTTTTTGGAGCTTATGACACTTATGTTAGTATTAAGACATGTCTTGGATTTTCTAAGTGTTACATTACACCCTTAGGAAAATTCATCTACGAATGACACTAAAATATTTCGAAGGAAGGAATAGACTCAAGACTATCATACCAACCAACAACAATACATAGAAAAATCAATAATATTACCTACACAAGGAAATTCCAAACTTCAATTACCAAACATAAGCTCAACATTATATTATGAGGAATATCCTTCTCACGATAACAACATGATCTCCACATTCTTTACATTAGTCAACTATGCAAAAATTCAACTTTCAACATGATACATATCATTTCATAAAGACTCATCATATCAAAATGTAAAAGATAACTCAAACAAGCCAAAGATCAAAATTTCAAGTTCAAATGCATAACTCCACTGTATTTCACTGTAAGACTATTATAAAATGTATATTTTGCAAGACTTCACCAAAAATCAAAGCAACTTCAATTTTTCATTATTTTCATTATTAGTAAGAGCTAATAACCTTATTTATTTAAAATATGAGGGTAATGGGACTTCCTGGCGGCCTCGGCCTCCCATGTTGCACCCTCAACTAGGTGATTCTTCCATAACACCGTTACGGAAGCCATCTCTTTATTCCTTAACTTCTTGACTTGTGTATAAGGAATTTGAACCGAAACTCCCTCATAAGAGAGGTTATACTTCACACCAAGCCCCTAAATAGGAA
>JAKWJD010000128.1:0-27522 GCA_027705065.1 Solanum peruvianum
TGGCACAAGAAACTGGAGCAAGCAATTTTTTGTGAAAAACATGAGGAAGAAAGGGAAGAAATCTTTTCTTTGTTTCTAAATCTGATGATTCAACAAAAACAATGAATGGTATGTTGATAGTGGTTGTGGTAATCACATGACTTGAGATGAAAAGGCTTTCCTCTCAATTAATAATAGCATCACTACTAAAATGAAGATGGGGAATGGAGCCTTAGTTGATGCTAATGATGAAGGTACTATTTCGATCAACATGAAAGGATGCGGTAAGAAAATTCATGATGTTCTTTATGTTCCTGACTTGGAAGAAAATTTGCTTAGTGTTGGTAAGCTCATGGAAAATGGTTATTCTCTTGTGTATAGAGATAATTATTGCAAGATTTATGATAAAATTGAGCCAAATCAAGTCATTTTTGAAGTAAAAATGATAAAAAGAAACTTCCCTTTGCAATTTCATTACAATACATTAAAAATGAAATTGTAGATGATTCATGGTTTTGGCACAAAAGATTTTGTCACTTGAATTTTCATGGTTTAAAGCTTCTCAAGGAAAAGGACATAGTTCAAGGACTTCGTTCGATACATATTGAGGTGGATACATGTGAAAGTTGTATAATGGGAAAGCAACACAGGAAGTCTTTTCCAAAAGGATTTTCTTGGAGAGCAAGTGTATTTTAGGAACTAATTCATATCGACATTTTGTGGACCAATGAAGAATCCATCTCTTGGAAGTCTTTATTGATGATTTCTCAAGAATGACTTGGGTTTATTTCTTGAAATTAATGTCAGAAGCATTTGCTACATTCAAGAAATTTTAACCCCTTGTTGAGAAGCAAAAAGGTTGCAGCATCAAAATTATTCGCACTGATTAACGAGGTGAATACACAAGTTGAGAATTTAAAGAATATTGCAAAAATGAAGGCATTCTGAAGCAACTTACAGTAGGGTATACTCCTCAACAAAATGGTGTATTAAAGAAGAAATAGAACAATTGTTGAATAGGTCAGAACTGATGATGATGATGAGAAAGGGCTGCCAAAATACTTTTGGGCAGAAGCAGTACATACAGCAGTTCACATCCTTAAACAGTTGTCCAACAAAGGCACTAAAGGACAAGACACGAGTTGAAGCTTGGAGTGGAATTAAACCTTCTGTAAGTTATTTAAAATTTTGGGTGTATTGTTTATGCTCATGTACCTCCTACTGAGAAAAGAACAAAATTGGATGAAAAAAGTCAAAAATGTGTCTTTCTTGGTTATATTGATGTGACAAAAGGATATAGGCTTCTTGATGTCAAAACTAACAAACTTGTTGTTAGTAGAGATGTCTATTTTGATGAAAAAACAACATGGAATTGGGAGGGTAAAAAGATAGAGAATACTGCTATCATATCTTCAAATCAAGAAGAGGATGAGAAAGATGAAGATGTCTCTCAAGGGGGAGAAATCCCAGATTCAGATAATGAAGAACCGCCTCCAAGAGGAACAAAAATGTTGACTGACTTTTATCAAAGATGTAATTTTGCTGGCTTAGCCAGAAACTTATATTGAAGCACTAAATCATAATGTTTTGAACAAAGCCATGGAAGAATAAATTTGAATGATCAAAAAAAATAATACTTGGGAGCTTGTAGCTATTCCTAGAGAAAGAGAAGTTGTAAGTCTAAAATAGATTTAAAAATCAAACTCATTCAGGAAGGAGATATTCAAAAGCACAAAGCAAGGTTGGGTTCTAGACACTTCACACAAAAATCAAGAATTGATTTTTATGTAATTTTCTCTCCAGTTGCTCGTCTTGAGATAATTAGAACTGTAATTGTTGTTGCTGCATAAAAGAAATGGAAGATATTTAAACTTGATGTTAAATCAGCATTTCTAAATGGAAAACTTGGTGAAGAGATTTATGTTGAGCAACCTCAAGGATTTTTTGTTTATAGGGGAGGAGAAAAGGTGGATAGACTAAAAAAAAAAAACTCTTTACAGGATGAAGCAAGCTCCAAGAGCCTGGTACAATGAAATTGATACATACTTTCTGGAAAAAAAATATTAGAAAAGTAAAAGTGAAACCACTTTGTATGTCAAGAAAGAACAGGGCAACATTATCATTGTATGTCTCTATGTGGATGATTTGCTCTTTACAGGAAATGATGTAAAGATGATGCAAGATTTCAAACAAGATATGATGCAAGCTTATGAAATGAGTGATCTTGGATTGCTTAATTATTTATTGGGTATCGAAGTTTCTCAAGTGAAAGAAGGAATTTTCATTTCTCAAAAGAAGTTTATTAAAAATATCCTTCAAAATTCAAAATGACGGATTGCAAGTCTGTGGTAATACCATTAGCAGCAAATGAGAAGTTTAGTAAACATGATGGAGAAAAGAAAGTTAATAGCTCACTTTTAAGGAGTTTGATTGGAAGTTTGTTATATCTTACTTCAACAAGGCCATATATTATTTTTGCTGCTAGTTTATTATACAAATTCATGCATGAACCAAGCCAAGTGCACTTTGGAGTTGCAAAGCGTGTTCTACGCTACTTGCAAGGAACAATGGATTATGGGATAATATACAAATTTGGTGGAAATTTGAACTTAATTGGTTATTCTGATAGTGATTGAGCTGGAAGTATAGATGACATGAAGAGTACTTCTGGTTATGCTTTCTTATTTGGATCAAACATTTGTTCTTGATTATCAAAAAAGCAAAGTGTTGTTGCTCAATCCACTGCCGAAGCAGAATATGTTTCAGCATCCAAGGCTACTTCTCAAGCTATTTGGTTTAGGAGATTATTTGAAGAATTGGTGAAAAATAAAAAAAAAGGAGTGTTCTGTATTGTGATAACAAATCAACAATTGTAATTGCCATGAATCAAGTCAGCCGTGAAAGATCAAAGTATATTTCCATCATGTATCATTGTATTCGAGAAGCACAAGAGAAAGGTGAAATTCAGTTGTATTATTGTCAGACAGGAGAACAACTTGCTGACATCTTCACCAAAGCACTTCCCAGAGAAAAATTTTGCTATCTTCGAGAACGCATTGGAGTTATCAAGCAAATGAATTAAGGGGGAGTGTTGGAATTAATGTATCAATGTTTAGTCTTCCAAAATTGTCTCTTAGTTTTTCAAGAAGTTTTTTTAGAATTTCGTAGTACATATATCCAGTAAATTGTGATACATGTATTTAGTTATTTGTGCAAGACTTTTTGTTTTCTATTTTGAGTAGTATAAATAGTGATGTAGTTGATGATTGTAATCATCTCAAGTGGCCTTAAGTATCCTATAATAAACTTGAGCATTCTCTAAAGATATTATTTTTGTTCTATATTTCCTACAAGACAAAGAAAACACTAGATGAATTGTTCCTATGTACATTGAAAGGTACTAACCATTTCAATTCTTCCTATCTACATTGAAATCTCCTAAGTAGAGCGGAACGAACAAACCTCTATGGTTTACGTTTGATGTTAAATAAAAAGAAACTGATGATATATACTAGTAAAAATCTTTTGAAAGGTTCTAGTGATATTGAAA
This sequence comes from Solanum peruvianum, assembly GCA_027705065.1. Lineage (NCBI taxonomy): Eukaryota > Viridiplantae > Streptophyta > Magnoliopsida > Solanales > Solanaceae > Solanum > Solanum peruvianum. The sequence continues at coordinate 3,530 of JAKWJD010000128.1, forward strand.
AAAATCAGGGTGTAGCGACGGAAATATTAAATGAAAAAAGAAGGGTTGTATGTGTTGATCAAAGTAATGCTACTACTTTAAATGACAATTTGTTGCTGTCACATCTGAGCAAAAGCGTGCAGCTAAATAGATGTTTATACAAGTTATATTGGTTATCAAAAAGCTGCTGGAAACAGAGATGTTTTAGTACTTTCAGATGATCGAGAGTTAGCAGCAACAAATTCTGAATGCTTCAGGTGTTAGCAATAATCAGTAAGTTGCTACTAATGAGGTGTGAAGAGAATTGGACTGAAAATTGCAAGTTTAAAACGAGATGCAACTGAAAATTGCAAGATGACATATGTCCTAAGATATTACGTCGTTGATAGAAAAAATAAAATCTAGAAATATATCTGTAGGTTAAAAAAAAGATATAGAAGAGAAAGGAAATATTATTGAAGAAGTTGTTTTTGACTAAATGACTTAAAGAGCTGCTAATACAATTCTTTATATGCTAAAACAACTTGACACTAAAAATTAGGAACTACAATCCTAAAACTTGAAAGCTTCCCAAGTCTAAATTTCTTCCTAAAGACTAGGAAAACATAACATATTGGCATTTTATTATTAACGGAAGTTTAATTACTAAACTGAAATTTTAAAAACTAACACCCTCCCTTAAACTGAAAGTTTTCAAGCTTCAGTTTAACTGCACCTTCTTGAACTCATCCATTGTATTGACTCTCATCAACTTCTTCTGCTTTTGGAAAGGGAGAAACCTGAGAGGTTTAATAAATATGTCTGCCAATTGGTCTTCACTTCGGCAATATTGCAGCTCCATTGTCCCTTGATTATTGAGATCTCCGCAAGAAATAATACTTCACATCAATGTGTTTGCTTCTACCATGTAAAACATGATTTTTGACAGCTTAATGGACGAATTATTGTCACAAAAAATTGTAGTTGCTCTTTCTATTTTGAATTGTACTTCTTCCAGAATTCTCCTTAACCAAACAGCTTGACAAGCACAAGTTGTAGCAGCAAACAAATTCCGCTTCAGTAGTCGATAAAGTGACAATATTTTTCTTTCTAGAAGACCATGAAACAGCCCTTATGCCTAGCACAAAAACATAGACTGAAGTGCTCTTTCTATCGTCTTGATCTCCTTCATAATCGCTATCAGCAAAGACAATCAAATCAGATTTTTCACCCTTCTTATAGAACAAACCAAAATCCTTAGTTCCTTGGAAGTTGCGAAGGAACTACCTACAATTTTCCTACAGAGTGTGTGGTCAACCATATATCCTCTTCCAACTTTGTTTAGCTTTGAACAAACTCAGCTGGAATATCGATGGGATTGCAATTCTTTATCTTGAATCGATCTAAAATTTCCCGCACATGTTTATTTTTTAAAACAATTATCCCATAAACAAATTGCACTACTTCTAAACTAAGAAAATAATGCATCTTTCCAAGATCAGATATATCAAATTCATTCATCATAGATCTCTAAAAAGCAGAAAACATGACACTATTATTCCCAATAAATGTAAGATCATCAACATATAAACACCCTATAAACATTTTTCCAAATTCTCCAATTTTAACAAAAAGAGAGTTTTAATATGGACATTTTTGGAAACTAAATTTTAGAAAGTAAGCATCAATGCGACTATACCAAGCTCGAAGAGCTTATTTTAGTCCGTAAAGACCCTTTTTCAACTTGTATACCTTATACTCATCTCCAACTATTATGTAACCATAAGGTTGCTCGATAAATACCTCTTCCTTCAAGTATCCATTTAGGAAAGCTGATTTCACATCCAATTAAAATATAGACCACAAATTTTGTGCCTCCACGACAATTATAATTCTGATTGTGTCATGCTTTGCAACTGGAGAAAATACTTCTGTGTAGTCCACACCACGTTCTTGCTTGTATACCTTATCAACCAATCTCGCCTTATACTTGTCTATTTCACCATTTTCTTTGAGTTTCGTCTTATAGACCCACTTGACATCTATGGTTTTGTGACCCTTCGGAAGATTTTTTAACTCTCATGTGTTATTTATTTCGATAGCATCAATCTCATCATCCATAGATTTCCTCCATTTTCCCTCTTTGACGGCATTCTAAAAACTGTAGGATCACAATCTACAAACAATGCAAAGTTGGAACCATCTTCATTAACATTAATTCCTCTAACCTCATAATCCACCATCCACACGGGTCTTCTGTGACCACGACAAAGAGACTGATTTATTGCAGCAGTTTCTTCCAAACCTGATGGTGAAGTTTCATTAGCTTCTTCAGCAAATATTTTTGGAGTTGCAACTACTTCTTCAACTTCATTATTAATTAAGATTGGAGTAGATTAATGCATATTCCAATCCCAAGTGTTCTCCACATCAAAAACTACATCTCTGCTGGTCACACCTTTCTTTGTCAATGGATTGAGTAGCTTGTATGCCTTGGATGCCTCGCTAAAACCAAGAAAAACACATTTCTAACCTCTATCATCAAGCTTCTTTTATTTTTGGCTTCTGGAACATGTGCATAAGCAAAGGAACCAAAAAATTTAATGTGATCTACTGCAGGTTTCCTTCCACTCCAAGCCTCCTTAAGTGTCATATCTCGAATTGAAAAAGTTGGACTTCTATTCAAGACATGAATGCTCCAATTTACTTTTTTCGGCAAAAATTCCTTTGGAACTCTTCCTTGAAACAGCAAGCTACGAACCATATTCAGAATGGTTCTATTCTTTCTCTCTACCACACCGTTTTGTTGTGGTGTATAGGTTTTAGGATTGAAAATAAGCAGGTGTAACCGCGGAAGCTAGCAAAGAAAACCTCGAAAGACCACGAGTAAGAAGACAACGAGAGATATACCAAAAGACACAAAGATTTAACGTGGTTCGGTCAATCGACCTACGTCCACAAAGGAGATGAGCAATCTACTTTAAATATGAGTGTACAAAATACAGAGAGAAACAACCTCAACCAATTCACTCGGAATACATGGGAGGTTCACACAAGTGATAACGTATCAAACTTTTGATCCACAAATTATCCCTCTAACCAAAACTCTCAAAGTCATTAAGACTACATTGTGAATGCTGATTAAGTTAGAAGGAACATGCCTCTATCTATAGAGTCCTAAACCTTTTCCTACAAGAAGAAGGATTAGTCAATCCAAAACCTTTTCCTAAAAGGAAAACCTATTTACGGTAAGAAATTAAGACAAATAAAACCCAACAAATCTCACCCTTAGCCTGAATTTCTAACAAAATAAATTTGTCCACCTTCTTCACTTAACCTTCAACAACTTGCTTCTCATCTCCATAATCTCCTTTGCAAAATTTATGTCTCAACACAGAGAACCTCTCTAAAATAATTTCTCCAACAAAATCTTTATTACAGTCAAAAAGGTTGCGGCTAGAACTACACCCGTCAAGATGAACACCTCCTTCTAACCTGGTTCAATCATCGATTATCAAACAACTAAACCTGACTCCATCATTGAATCAGGCTCTGATACCACTTGTTAGGACCGAAAATAAGCAGGTGTAACCGCGGAAGCTAGCAAAGCAAACCTCGAAATATCACAAGTAAGAAGACAATGAGAGATATACCAAAAGAAACAAAAATTTAACGTGGTTCGGTCAATCGACCTACATCCACAAAGGAGATGAGTCATCCACTATAAATATGAGAGTACAAAATACAGAGAGAAACAACCTCAACCAATTCACCGGAATACATGGGAGGTTTACACAAGTGATAACGTATCAAACTTGTGACCCACAAATTCTCCCTCTAACCGAAAATCTCAAAGCCATTAAGATTACATTGTGAATGCTGATTAAGTTAGAAGAAACATGTCTCTATTAATAGAGTCCTAAACGTTTTCCTACAAGAAAAAGGATTAGTCAATCTAAAACCTTTTCCTAAAAGGAAAACCTATTTATGGTAAGAAATCAGGACAAATAAAACCCAACAATAGGCTGTTGTGAGGTCTTTACGAATGCCATGAGTCTCACAGAAAATATCAAATACCTTAGAGCAATATTCTCCTCCGCGATCTGTCCGAGGGACTTTAATGGTCCTTCAAGTCTCATTCTCCTCCGCGATCTGTCCGAAGGTTTTTAATGGTCCTTCAAGTCTCATTCTCCACACGAGTTTTGAAGCTTTTAAATATATTTAAAAGCCTTCGACTTTTCTTGCAGAATATACACTTAAGTCTTTCTTGAATTGTCATCAGTAAAGGTAATAAAATACCTTTTACCTTAATTAGAGATCTGTGTTATTGGCCCACCAATATCTGAGTGTACCAGCCCCAATACCTCTTTGGCTCTCCAAGACTTACTTTTGGTAAACTGAGAACGATGTTGTTTGCCAACAACACATTCTTCACAAACTTGGGAGGGAACAACAATTTTAGGTAGACCCGTCACCATACTCTTCCTTTGAACGATCTTCAACCCACCAATGTTGAAGTGACCATATGGAAAATGCCACAACCATGAAGGGTTTTTCACTTCCGCCATAGAGCAAGATTGAATATTTTCCATCTTTAAAGGGAACAACCTGTTTTGACTCATTTTCACAATAGAAATAATTCCTTTCAAAGGATCAGAAATTTCACATGTATCATTCCTTAAGATGATCACATATCCCTTTTCTAACAGTTGACCGGCACTTAACAAATTGCTTTTCAAGGCAGGAACACAGAACACATTAGATATGATTCCAAAACACCTAGTTTTAAGATCAAATGCATCTATAGCATGTTTTCCTCCACGGAAAACAAACCTATACATATTAGAGTTGATGCAAAGCTCGGGCTTGTATGAAAGAGATATGAAAATCCTTTGTGTCTTTGTCCATTAATTGTCTATGCCTAATGTGAAAAAAGCACACTGTTTTACGTAAAATCCGCTAACATCTCGTGTTAAAAGAACATTGTATTTGTTTTCTTTTAGCTGGAAATCTAACCAATAGTAAAGGAGAGACCGATCATCATTTAGTTTAGGAAGATATCTTACTTCTCCTGTACTGGGGTTTAAATTGCAGCAGGTTTCTGAATGCAAAATAAACCTTTAATGCAATTGATATTAAAAATATAGGGGTATAGAAGGGAAATTTAGTAACGCACTTGAAACGCATTAGTGATTTGACAGCAATCCATGTGAATATTTGAATGACTATTTGTTCGGGAATTGATGGATTCATCTTCTTCTACACAAGTTCTTTCCAACCACAGTTCAGATATCACACTTGCAAAAGCTACCTTAAGTAGTACACATTTGGGGGAATTTTGTCTGCTAGCCTTTAGAACCCAACTCCACTCAAGATATTTCTCTGCCATTTTAAATAATAATCCTTGACAAAAAAGGAAAATAAAATGGCAGATGACGTTTATACGGAAAAGGAAAGAGATAAACAAATTCTATGAGGAAAACGACTATATTTTTAAGAATAAATATATAATTGCTTTCCTCGTAGAATTTTACCAAGGTTTAATACATTTCGATAAAAGACAAAGTCAAAGAAGAGAAGATGGGTTTTTACAATCACAAATCAAGAGAATTTTTCAAGCAAAGGCAGAGTAACTTAGGGATCAAAAAGACAACACAAAGAATAACTAGTGTTAGGATTTCTTTGTGAAGTTTAGTTTGCATTGTTTCATCTTTGAATCAGTATTTAGGAGTTATTGTTCAAAGCACCTTTTATTATTGAGTTGTAATCTAAAAATGATTATTTAAGTTGGTGATGTTTTGGTGCGGTTTTTCCTTCTCTACAATAAGGATGGTTTCCATGTTAAAATCAATCATTTGATCATGCTGCATTTATATCTAAAATTTCTTATTAAAGTTGCTTTTCATCATTAACGTCAATCAACATGAACAAGTGGCCACAAATATCAATTTTGTCACCAAAATTCATTACTTCCCAACACACACAATAAGGAGTACAAGATTTTATATGCGTAACAAAGGGTCAAGAAGCCACTTGCCTCGAAAAAATGATCATTCAACCCAGCACTTGAGCTTTCCCTTTTTATTGGTCTTCAAATAACCAAAATCTAAACAAAAATGGAATCACAATAAAAATAGAGAACCAATTATACCCATATCTATGATTTTTGAAACTAGCCCAAATTGGTCTTAAAACCCATTCTTAAAAATTAGGGATAATGCACAAGTACCCCTAAACCTATGCCCAAAATCTCAAAGACAGACTTTTACTATACTAAGGTCATATTCCCCCCCCCCAGAACTTATATTATTAATAATTTCTACGCCTTTTCTGCCGACGTGGAACTATCTTATGGGCCCAATGCTGGCTGACTTTTTTTCAAGCTAGTGTCACGTAGGCCGAAAAGAGGTAGAAAATTACTTATAAAATAAGTTCAGGGGGTAATAGGACCTTTGTATAGTATAAGTGTGTCTCTGGAATTTCGGACATAGGTTGAGGGGGTACTTGTACATTTTCCCTAAAAATTAGGATTAAATTTGGAAATTTATGTAATATAAAGTTAACCAAAGGTTTTGAAACTCAATAATTAAAATCACATCAAAAAATAAGTTGAAATCATACTCAATATTACAATTTACTTAAAACATATGTTCAAGAGAAAAATCTTCAATACTCGGGTAAGAAGCCTCGCCTGTAATCTGAAATATTTATTGAAAATATCTTACACAATCTTATGGAAGTTCAAATATGAAATTACATTGAAAAATGAGTTAAAATAGACCTTAAGGTCCTTAATTTAACAAAATTGAATACCCCCAAATTCTCAAGCATATCATATCATATCATCATATATTACTAAAAGTGGGAACTTCATAAGGCAAAGTTGAATTATCATTTTATCCTTATACTCATTAATTAATTTTAAAATATTAGTTCATATCATATTATTATATTGTACTTATTGTAATTAATAACACAATAAGGACCAAATTCATCTTTGCAAGTGCAAATTTATCATCATTATTTTAAAAAGGAAAAATATATAAGTACCCCCTCAATCTATGCCCGAAATATTAGAGACACACTTATACTATACTAAGGTTCTATTATCCCCCTGAACTTATTTTATAAGTCATTTTCTTTACCTTTTCGACCTACGTGGCACTAGCTTTAAAAAAAAAAGTCAATCAGCGTTGGGCCCACAAGATAGTGCTACGTAGGCCAAAAGGTGTAGAAAATTATTAATAAAATAAGTTCAGGGAGGTAATAGGACCTTAATAAAGTATAAGTGTCTCTCGGAAATTTTGAAAATAGGTTGAGGGGATACTTGTGCATTATCCCTTTTAAAAAGGTAAACATGCATTGAATATTCTTGAAAACAAACATGCATAGGAGTAAATTAAATAATACAAAAAATAGAGCAATAATGATTATGCCTTTTAAGTTATTTATTTTTATTATGCTCTTTAACAAAAAATCAGGTGTTAGGTTAAAGAAACTAAAAGGTAACCTATTGGAGTACTTAATTTGTAACAGTGTTTTATCTTCCATTAGCAGAATCTTCAGTTTTCTATGTTATATATTCTACTTTCTCAAGTAATCATGTTATCTTCATTTTTTTTTATATGAATTTATTATGCTAAATGTTTTTTTATCTTTATTTGAACACATCTAAATTATTGAACATGTCAATACATTTTGTTAATCTTGATTTTTTTAATGCAATCGATACATTAAGAAATGGTGCTAATATATCATAGTGATGATGCAATATGTAAAACAATGCAAATTAAATTGTTTCAAGTGGTATCAATTTTCAGGTAATAATCATTATTCCTTACATGCAATATTTTTTCTATGCAAGTTGATATATTCTTAATACTATTGTGGTTTGATTTATAAACAAAATAATTTTATAGAAGTTGAGATGTTACAACAATTAGATTCTCTACAGAAAAAAAAAAAGGTCTTTGGCACAAAGACAAGAAGACTTCCAGCTTTCTCATTACATTCATAACAATCAATGGAATGTCCTACAAGGAAAAAAGAGAATGTAAATCTAACTCACTAACAAAAAAAAATAAAGTTGGAAAAATATTAAGATGATCATATACAATGGCATTTTATAAGTTGATGAATCAGTGTAGCTTTATTATTCTTTTAATTTATGAGGAAATTAATTATTGATAGAATTTGGTAAAACTACGTATATATACCTTTCGGTTTGTTACAATGTAATTTAAAGTTGTACGTATTAATTTAATCCTAATTTTTATACAAAATTGTTAGTTAGTGAGATAATGATTAATTACATGTAAGTTTTATATATGTGTTCGAGAGTGTAAGCTTTTTTAAATTAAAATATTATGTCACTAACATCAAGTTCTAAGTTTCTGATTTCAATTTTTTTGGTCTTTTTTTTGTATGTTTGATTCCTTTATTATAGCTCATAGAAAAAATGTGCAATGCAGGAAGTTATACATTAAATATTTACTAATCAAAATGTTATAAAGTCTTTTCAACTCCTAGATTTGTCAAAAGCTAAAGTTTAAAGCGAAAAGAGTACTCCAAAAACAATTATGCATTCATTTAAAATGTAATACAATAATTAGGTATTTAATTAAATTAAAATTTAATTAATAAATTTATAAATAAATTAGATAGGAAAGTCAATTTAAAGCAAACTAGATTTTAAATACTTTTTTCTTTTTCTGTGACATTAAGTCTTTCAACTTTCTATTACTTGTGATCAAAATAACAAAAGTTACTAACTTAATTATTCAAATTTTTATGATTTTAAATAAAGCTGAAAAAGAATATTATGTGTCATTAAACCTATTAGTATAAATATATACTTGCCATGCTTCTTTTTCCTTCCACAGGCCATATATTTCTCATTTCCATCTCAATTTTTTTATATTATTGAGATTTTTGTTTGTGATTATGAATTTGATATTATATTTTTCTTTTTATAATTTGTAATAATTATTTATACAATCAGTTCATTTTATTTTTTCACCCCATATTCATGTTTAATCGAAGCAAGATTACCATGACTTCTATCCACAATTGAGTTGATCATGACGATATTCAACATATATGTCACTTTAGTTATATATATAAAGAATGTCAAATAATATACGTCTCATTCAGATTTAATTCATGCAATACAAAGATTGTATCAAATATTATGAGGTAAACGTGCAACGCATGTTTCATAAAACTAGTATTATTATAATTGGGTAACACTCATGTTAAACGTTAAGTTACGAAAATGTCCTTATAAAGTAATATTATTGTGAATATTCATTAATTATAATATTATATTCAAAATTATTATTCTTATATATTCATGAAAAAAAGTAATACACATTAATTTCAATATATATATATATATATATTATATATATATATATATATATATATATATATATATATATATATATATATTATATATTACACACACACACAGAAATGTTGTTTTTCACTTTTTACGAAGTTTGAACTTATATTGTTTCAATAAAGGGGGAAGATTAAGAGTTTTTCTATCAGTTTTACGAAATTTGGATCTTTATTGCTTAATAAATAAAGAAAACTAAGAGTTGTAATAGAAGATGAAGGGTCACCATATGTGGATTTATAAAAGTAATATTGCATTTTTATTCAAGACCATCTTGCCATTAGAGTAAGTTTCCTTTTCAAGTTTCTTTCTTTGATTACGTTATGTTTCATGTTTTAATAAGTATTACTACTATTATTACTTGGGTTTGGGCTGAATTTTAAATTGTAATATCAATTTTATACGTGTTTGACAAATTATAAGGGCAACAGCATTGAGATTGATAAATATATTGGTACAAAAGTCAATTGTAGTCTACTGATGCACATATATGTGCATATATTTTTAATTAGTCTTATATTTTACATCCATTATCATTTGACAATATATTCCAATTATATTGGATGATGCATTTGATTGAATGATAAGTCATTATCAAAAATAACATGGATCAATTACCACTTGACAATCTATTTTTCCTCCTTTTTTTTGAGATCACAAATACTCAAAATATGTTCATTGGTCTTGAATTTAATTGAAATTTTAGCTATTATAAAAAATTTATATGTGTTTTCTAATTTTCACGATTAGATATTGAGGCTCTAATTAACTTTGCATATATATGACATAGAAGTTTTTTGTTATTTTTTCCCTTCATTTTTCTATATTAAAAGGTAACATTTCAATAATTCGCACCTCTTCAGTTCCAACATTTATATTTTTAATAATCTGCATAGTTTTCATTCCTTTTGTATTTACAACCCCAAAAATTATATGTGTAAATTTATGATAATTTATTGTGTTCTTTCATGTATCTCTATATAAATATAAATATAAGCAAGTCTTTGAATTAGATAGTGAGGTATAGTATTTGACATTTGTCAAAAAAAAGATTATAAGTTATGAATATTGCCTTTTCTTGCTTTTTATTATGTCTATATTCTTATAGAATATAGAGAATTTTCATTACTATATCGACGTGGCTTTATAATCACATTTAGAAAATCTTATTGTGTGATAATGGTTCTTTTTACGCAATAAGTAATTAGTGTAATTTATTTTAGGCGCATGAATTTCACAAATTTCATAAAGTTGATACAATATTAAAGGCTTTATGCATTTTTTTTTTACGTTTTCAACTATTCTATGTGATATAAAAGTTATTTTAATTTTAGGGGTTACATATTTTATAAAGCAATAGATTGATTGTTCATATAATCCAGATTGTATATTTTTTCGTTCAGTAATTTGTGATACTTATTGTTGTGTGATTTTATTAACATACCATATATAATAGTTTCATGTAACTCATGTGTGAAGCACGCATCAAAGACTAGTATATAGTTAATATAATTAATATAATTGATGAATCAAAGATTATCCCAAAATCAATTTGACCATAACATAATGAACCTGAAGATACATTTTTCATAAAAAGATTGAGTTCAAATCGATAAACATCAATTTCCCCCACGAAATATATGGATAACGAAAGAAAATCATATGAATAAATCATGAGAGAATGTCATACTAATCCTCATATTATATCGAGAGGAATTTCGTAAGAATTACTCCATTCTGAGCTCTAGATTCCAACATTCTCAAAATACCAATTGAACATAGTATGAAATTTGAAATACCTAAACAATATATTTATTCCGGAAACAACAACTTAATGTTTCACTAAAAGAGTTATAATTCCACATATGAGTGAAATGAACCAATTGTTTTGCTTAATCAAACTCAATATTATACTCATTTGCCTAGACATATATCATTTCTGTTTGGTAAACAATTATTCATAGAACCTTTATTTGACACACATTGTTGAAAAAATTTCAAAAAATCCCCAAAAGAACTTAGACTCACACTAAGTTCATCTCGAACCTCCCGTAGACAATGTCAGTATTCCCAGCCCTTGTCTTACCTTTAACATGATTTGTTCTTCCTAGGTAATTTGTTCCACTTGGCTTGCCACTCACACACCAGGGCTGGTCCAGTGGCCTCGGTAAACCCATAGGCGTGGACCACATGGAAACTCCCATTATTTTGGCTAATCTCAAAATGTAATAGAATACAGGAGAAAAGAAAACATAATAAGAAATTTAGCAAGGAAAATTACAATTAATATGTACAGACAAAAAATGTTTTGCAAATTTTAATTTGCGTATGATTAAATGTCAACCATGGTACGATTTTAATTTCTACTAACCAATCCTCCAACTATAAACGGTGAAACTAAAGGCTTGACCAACAAATTAAAAAAACACTTTACATTTAGGAAGAAATCAAAGCCTTTTCTCTCTTTTTGAAACTTTATGCATAAAAACTGCAGATTTCTCTCAAGTTTGATCAACACTCTGAATTGCAAGAAGTAAAAGAAGGTTATTTTTTTGGGTGGAAATTCGACAACCTTCTTTTGCTTTTAGCTATTCAGAGTGTTGATCAAACAAGAGCGGATCTGCAGTTTTTGTATTATGTTTCAAACAGAGAGAAAAAAAGGGAGAAAAGGCATCGATTTCATCCTAAATGTGAAGTGTTTTTTTTCATGTTTGGCCAAGACCTTTATTTTCAACTTTTATAGTTGGAGGAGGGTTTCAATAGAGGTTAAACTCCTACCATAGTTAACATTTAATAATACTTTAATAAAATTTCAAAAATATTATTTTGGCTGAACACATTAATTGCATTTTTCCTTGCTTAATTTTCTTTATTATGTTTTCTTTTGTCTTCTATTTTCAATTACATTTTGAGATTAATTTGAATTTCTAACTATAATGGTACTTCCTTGACTAGATAAGAATTTATATTTAACTTCAACTGAATTTTTCATGTACTATTCCCAAACTATTAAAAAAATCAGAACATTGAGTATTGACAATTTTCCTCATATTCTTGTGCTAGTTAGTCATCACCATCTATATGAGTCACTAAGAACTGAACCAACATTCTCTACATCACATTCAGAGATTAGAACTCTCACTTGAAAAAAAAATAGTTTGGCTCTTTCTAATGACCAGGATATTCCCAAAAGCCAGTTAATGGCTTGTTCCACATTGCAATGGCTTGAGGGTTCATTTCATGGCTTGTTCCATATTGCAATGATCAATCAAAACCTTTGATTAGCTACACATTGTTATAGGTTTGTGTAACAACCCATTTAGTCGGTTTGAGCAGTAGAATGATTTTAATAAATATATACTGAGTCGACGGACCTAGCTAGGATCGTCGTGGTCACGACGAACCGTCGTGGACTCCGTCGTCCCATACTTGTGCAATTCTTCTGCTTCTCTCTTCACTACCCTCGACAGCAAGTATGACGAATCGTCATAGGCACAACGGTCCGTCGAGTTCCTTCGTTCTAAAACACTTAAACTCTTGAAATCTGGGTGCGAGGATCAACTCTCTGAACTTTGTGACAGACCTGCAGGACGGATCGTCACAGATACGACGGACCGTCAAAGGTTGCGTAACCGCACTACATCAATTAAGTCTCTGAACTTTGTGACTGACCTGCAGGACGGACTGTCACAGATACGACGCACCGTCAGAAGCTGCGTAACTCCACCCTGGGTCGGACTTCCGCTAGATTTTAAAAAAAGGGGTGTTTTGGACTATTCATGATTATAATTAGGAAATTATTGGGTTAATGTTAATAATTTATTTAGTTGGGGGTTAAAGGAGTAATAGGGAAATAAATAGTGGATTACTTTTATCATAATTGATTACATGATAATTAGGGTAAAAGAAAAAGATTTTGGGAAAAGGAAAAACAAAAGGAGCAGAAGAGGAGAACGAAAGAGGAGCGTGAGAGAAAGAAGAGAGCAAGCGACCTAGACTTCAAGTTGATTTTGGTTCTTCGGTGGAGGTAGGTTATAGTTTATTTCTATGTGATAGATAAACTCTAAATAGCGATCGATTTGTATTGGGTGGTATTGTAAAGTCTTCTATATGCTTGATTGCGTGTGTGTATGTTTTGATTTTGTAGTTGTGGTTGGTTAGAATGATAAGACTGTTTAATCTTCAATCTTAAATCCTTTCTATCAAAGTAATGACTTGAATAAAGAAGGCTAGATGAAATAGTATAAACGAAAGGAAAATTGGTGATACTAAATGATAAAGTAATGAGATATTAGGGGATCGGAGTGTCACGTTCCGACACGGTATTCTTGGATCGGGGTGTCACGTTCCGACACGATATAAGGGGATTGGAACGTCACGACCCAAAATGAGTCCTGAGTGGCACCCACCCTAAGCCTACTAGGTGAGCGAACCAACCAATCTATATCCCAACCTTTACCAATAGTTCAACTATAATTAACAAAATAATGCGGAAGATCCAAAACTTATTAATATAACCAAGTAAATAAACTTCTAGAATTTAACACTTATTCCCCAAAATCTGGAAGTCATCACATCAAGAACATCTATCCTCAAATTACTAAATCTAAGAGTATTTAAGAAAAACCAAAGTAAGTAACAAGATGGTCCATTTCCGAAATTCAAGACATCAAGACGTGAAGGAGAGAATCCAGCACGAGCTAGGAACAATAGCTCACCCTGAACTCTGAAGTGCTGAAGACCGGCTAGAGCTGAGGACGAGTCGAAGTCGATGGCACGCTAGCTGCACTCCACAAAATAACAAAGAAGAAAATACAAGTAGGGGTAAGTACAAGGAACACGTACTGAGTAGGTATCATCGGCCAACTCAAAATAGAAAACAATATATACCGAATGATAATATAAAATCAACCACAATACTTAACAGGTGACAAGCAACAAGTACATGCACCATTGGCAACAACACCAACACACCTATGATTACTCATGCCTCTACACCATACTCATTTAGGAAATAGGTTCTTTGAATTTGAGTGTATTAATATAATTCAAGATTCTTTTTCTTTTATTATTATCGTGTCGGAACGTGACACTCCGATCCCATATACCGTGTCGGAAAATGACACTCTGGTCCTCTATTGTGGTTGATTTTATATTATCATTCGGTATATATTATTTTCTATTTTGAGTTGGCCGATGATACCTACTCAGTACGTGTTCCTAGTACTGACCCCTACTTGTATTTTCTTCTTTGTTATTTTGTGGAGTGTAGCTAGCGTGCCATCGACTTCGACTTGTCCTCAGCTCTAGCCGGTCTTCAGCACTTCAGAGTTCAGGGTGAGATATTGTTCCTAGCTCGTGCTGGATTCTCTCCTTCACGTCTTGATGTCTTGAATTTCGGACATGGACCATCTTGTTACTTACTTTGGTTTTTCTTAAATACTCTTAGATTTAGTAATTTGAGGATAGATGTTCTTGATGTGATGACTTCCAGATTTTGGGGATAATAAGTGTTAAATTCTAGAAGTTTATTTACTTGGTTATATTAATAAGTTTTGGATCTTCCGCATTATTTTGTTAATTATAGTCAAACTATTGGTAAATGTTGGGATATAGATTGGTTGGTTCGCTCACCTAGTAGGCTAAGGGTGGGTGCCACTCACGACTAGTTTTGGGTCATGACAAACTTGGTATCAGAGCGTTAGGTTCATGGGCCTCATCACACAAGAACAAGTCTAGTAGAGTCTTGAGGAACGGTAGAGGGACGCCTTTACTTTTCTTCGAGAGGCTATAGGACTTTAGAAAAACTTCATTCTTTCTTTCTCTCGTGCTATTACTTGGATCCAATTGGTATCTAGGTGATACAAATTGGTATCTGACATCCTCACTCTATTTCGCAGAAGGTTAGAACTAGAGCAACAACTGTGCCAACCCCAACACCGGCAAGACAGGGTGCGTCTGAGCCAACCAGTGGGGCTGCAACTCGAGGAGGAGCAGTGGCAAGAGGCTGTGGTAGGGGTCGCAGGAGGGCGCCCACTAGAGGTAGAGGACAAACACCTAGCCCAGCAAGGAACAGGGCAGTGACTCCTCCACCGACTGATGAGGTAGTAAGAGAGGGTGAGGAAGGGGAAAATGAGCAGGTTCAAGATGAGGAATTACCACCCCAGCCTACCCCAGAGATGATTAATCAGGTTCTTGCTTATCTTAGCGGATTATCTGATCAGGGCCAGACACCTCCAGTGTTTTCTGCACCAGCACCTCATGTTCCAGGAGTACAACATGCAGCTGCTGTGGCTCCCCGCATGGAGGCATCATTGGAAGTAGGCACATTTCATCGATTGACTACAGGGTCAATAATGACAGGTGATCAACATGAACTCTTCGTTATGTTCTTAAATATGAAACCTCATGTCTTCACGGGTGCTGAATCTGAAGATGCCTATGATTTTCTGGTTGATTGTCATGAGCTGCTACACAAGATGGACATAGTAGAACGATTCGGTGTCGATTTTTTGACCTATCAGTTTCAGGGGGATGCCAAAATGTGGTGGCGGTCGTATGTTGAGTGTCAACCAGCACATGCACCACCCATGACTTGGGCATCAATTTCTAGTTTATTTATGGAGAAGTTTATACCCCGGACCTTGAGGGATAGGAGGAGAGATGAGTTCCTGAGCCTAGAGCAAGGAAAGATGTCTGTTGCTGCTTATGAGGCTAAGTTTCGTGCACAATCTAGGTATGCCACTCAGCTTTGCTTCAGCCCACAAGAGCGGATTTGTCGCTTTGTGAAAGGATTGAGGTCAGATCTGCAAATTTCAGCCTTACAGGTAGCTGCTGCAGCAAAATCCTTTCAAGAAGTGGTTAATTTTGTGATAGATGTAGAGGGGGTGAAGCCAAACGACCTCACCCCAGCGTCGACATTTAAGAAGTTCCGTATGCGAGGTGAGTTTAGCGGTTCCTACTCCAGAGGGCAGAGTTCAGGAGGGTACCCAACCTGTCCTATTCAGTCTTCTATGCAGGCTGTAGCTGGGGGTCCATCGCAGACCGCTCAGCAATTTTCTGAGTTTTGAGGTTATCCACAGACTTCGTCATTCTCACAGAGACCTATTCTTGACTCTAGGAATTGTTATGGTTGTGGGGAAACTGGATATATTATGAGATATTGTCCAAAACAGAGTTACAACCCCCGATAGCTAGAGGTAGAGGTGGTCATGGTAGAGGCCGCCATTTTGGAGGACGTGGTGGACAAAGAAATGGTGGTCACCAAATCAGTCGGGGTTGCGGACAAGTTGGAACTACTGTAGCACAACCTGGTAGGGACAATGGACAGAGAGGTGATAGGGCCCATTGTTATGCTTTCCCCGGGAGGTCTGAAGCAGATATCTGATGTTGTTATCACAGGTACTCTTTTGGTCTGTGATTGCATGGCTTCTGTATTATTTGATCCTGGATCCACATTTTCATTTGTATCTTCCTCATTTGCTACTGGCCTTGATTTACATTGTGATTTGCTTGATATGCCTATTCGTGTCTCTACTCCTGTGGGTGAGTCTGTGATAGTTGAGAAAGTGTATAGGTCTTGCCTTGTGACTTTTGTGGGGAGCAATACTTATGTAGATTTGATTATTTTAGAAATGGTTGATTTTGATGTAATTCTGGGTATGACTTGGCTTTCGCCAAATTTTGCAATCTTTGATTGTAATGCTAAAACTGTGACATTGGTCAAGCCTGGGACAGATCCGTTAGTGTGGGAGGGTGACTACATTTCCACCCCAGTTCGTGTTATCTCTTTTCTTCGTTCTAAGAAGATGGTTAGTAAGGGTTGCTTAGCTTTCTTGGCCCATCTCAGGGATGATACTTCCAAAGTACCTTCGATTGAGTCTGTTTCGATAGTCCGTGAGTTTCTGGACGTATTTCCTGCAGACCTTCCTGGTATGCCACCGGATAGGGATATCGGCTTTTGTATTGATCTGGAGCCGGGTACTCGCCCCATTTCTATTCCCCCTTATAGAATGGCTCCAGCTGAGTTAAGGGAGTTAAAAGCCCAACTTCAAGAGTTGTTAGGTAAAGGTTTCATTAGACCGAGTGCATCCCCTTGTGGTGCTCGTGTTTTATTTGTGAAGATGAAAGATGGAAGTTTTCGGATGTGCATAGACTACAGGCAGCTGAATAAGGTAACTATTAAGAAGAAGTATCCCATTCCTCGCATTGATGATTTGTTCGATCAGTTACAAGGTGCTTGATTCTTCTCTAAAATTGATTTGAGATCCGGTTATCATCAATTGAAAATACGGGCAACAGATATGCCAAAGACTGCTTTTCGAACCAGGTATGGGCATTATGAATTCGTAGTAATGTCTTTTGGTCTTACGAATGCCCCTGCTGCTTTCATGAGACTAATGAACGGGATTTTTAAGTCATATCTGGATCTCTTTGTTATTGTATTTATTGACGATATACTGATATACTCAAAGAGCAGGAAAGAACATGAGGAGCATTTGAGAATCGTATTAGAGTTGTTGAGGAAGAAAAGGCTTTATGACAAATTCTCCAAGTGTGAGTTTTGGCTAGATTCAGTGTCCTTCTTGGGGCACGTGGTTTCTAAGGATGGAGTGATGGTGGATCCTTCTAAGTTGAAACAGTGAAGAGTTGGGTAAGACCTACTAATGTTTCAGAGGTAGGAGCTTGGTTGGTTTAGCTAGCTACTACCGTCGATTTTGTCAAGGGATTTTCTTCTATTGCTTCACAGCTGACAAATTTGACTAAGCAGAATGTTCCACTTGTATGGTCGGATTGAATGTGAAGAAAGTTTCCAAAACTCAAGACCTTGCTGACTACTGCACCAATTCTTACCTTGCCAGTGGAAGGTAAGAATTTCATTGTTTATTGTGATGCATCTTATTCTTGGTTGGGTGTAGTGCTAATGCAGGACAGGAATGTAATTGCTTATGCTTCGAGACAACTAAAAGTGCATGAACGTAACTATCCGACCCATGATTTGGAGTTGGCTGCAGTTGTATTTGCATTAAAGCAATGGAGACATTATCTATATGGGGTCAAGTGTGAAGTTTACACAGATCACGTAGTTTATAGTATGTCTTTACCCAGAAAGATTTGAGTTTGAGGCAGAGGAGGTGGATGGAACTATTGAAGGACTATGATATTACTATTTTGTACCACCCAGGAAAGGCTAATGTCGTGGCAGATGCTTTAAGTAGAAAAGCAGGGAGCATGGGTAGTTTAGCCCACTTACAAGTTTCTAGACGCCCATTGGCTTGAGAGGTCCAGACCTTGTCTAACGACTTTATGAGGCTGGAAGTACTAGAGAAAGGAGGATTTTTGGCCTGTGTGGAGGTAAGATCTTCTTTTCTTGACAAGATTAAGGGAAGGGAGTTTGATGATGAGAAGCTGAGCCGAATTCGGGATATGGTGTTGCGAGGAAAGGCTAAAAAGGCAATAATTGATGAGGAAGGCGTTTTGAGAATTAATGGAAGGGTATGTGTGCCCCGTGTTGATGATTAGATCCACACTATTCTTACAGAGGCTCATAGTTCAGGATATTCTATACATCCTGGTGCAACCAAAATGTATTGTGACCTAAAGCAACATTTTTGGTGGAGTAGAATGAAGCGTGACATTGTTGATTTTGTTGCCCAATGTCCAAATTGTCAGAAGGTAAAGTATGAACACCAGAGGCCCGGAGGGACACTTCAGAGGATGCCCATTCTCGAATGGAAGTGGGAAAGAATTGCATTGGATTTCGTGGTTGGTCTTCCAAACACATTGGGTAAGTTTGATTCTATTTGGGTGATTGTTGACAGGTTAACTAAGTCTGCTCACTTTATTCCGGTCAAGACGACTTCAGTCCCATTTTGGCCAGATTGCTATAGTAAGTATTTCTTTAAAAAATGCTCTCTTTCTTGGTTGAGGTTAGTAGTTGAGTCTTCCGCTGAGTTAAGTAAGTCAGGTCAAGGGTTCACTTAGGGTACAACAATGGTATTCGCGTGCGGGCCACGTCTAGGGTGTAGGCTCCGGGCGTGACATCAGTGTGGAAATACAAATTTATAGTTATTTCCTCCTCAATTTGAAAAAATGAATTCAGTGGGACCAACATTTTGGATTGCGAGGGGTTCCTAACACCTCCCTTCGGAAGACCTAAACCCTTACCTAGAATTTCTCGGTTTAGTAGATCAGTTTAATTTGGTTTTCTAGTTTTCCTAAAATTAGATAGAAACTCCTATAAAATTATTTCTTAAAATTTACTAAAACTGAATCAATTATTTATTTTTCGAGTCAGCACGATGTTTCTCCTTATTTGAATGGAGTAGGGATGCAAATAGAAGGTTTTATGAAAATCTTAGAAGAAATCTATGTGTAATAAAGGAAGAAAAATGTACAAAAGTAATGACCCTAATTGTCCTTGCATTTTTATGAAAATAACAAGATTTGAATTTCTTATAGTATTTATTTATGTTGATGACTTGAACATCATTAGCACTCTTAAAAAGTTTTCAAATATTGATGAGTGTTTGAAAAGGTGAAAAGGTCTTGCTAAGAGAAATTTTGTCTTGACTACTGATTGATAATTTAAAAATAAAATTTTTGCCCATCAGTCAATATGCACAAAAAGGTTTTGACGCAATTTATGGATAAAACACATTCATTGAGTACCTCTATGGTTATGAGATTGTTTGAAAAAAATAAAAATTCAGTTTGATCTCAAAAGAAGGATGAAAGAGCTTCTTTGTGATTAAAGTTGATATCTTACTACAATCAGTGCATCTTGCTAAAAGACTCGACCACTTATTTGTTTTGCAGTAAGTTTACTGTCAAGATTAAGTTCCTCTTAGAAGCGACTATTCAAAGCTTGGTGGCAGGTTTTGTCGGAAAAAGAATGTAGCGACCCCACCCCAACTCTAGCTTAGAAGCACCCTCTATCCACGACTGAATTAATTGGTTACGTAGATGCAGAATATATATCTTATTTGCATAGAACTCGATTTCAAGCACATTATTTGTTTTCATGTAGAGACACAATAATATCTTTGCAATCGATGAAGAAAATGTTGGGAATCAATCCTTCAAACCATGCAGAAATAAAAGCCCTCCATGAAAAAGACGAGAGTGCGTCTTGTTGAGATTAGTTACACACCATATTAAGGAAATGTGTAGTTTTTATTTGAAAAATAATACATCATAATGTACTAAGATAATCAACTTCAAGTGAAAGTGTCCACAAATTTGTTGTTGTTATTAACAAGTATAATGAGCAATTTACTTGCAACAACGAGGTCAGGACGAACATAATGATATTCAAAATGTATTCGGCTAAGCTTAAAGTCTCGTCATATTCATCAAATTAAAAATCATATATCAGGATGAGTTTAACAATGCAACATCTTCCTGAATGCAATTTGATCACAAAGACATTGTTAATATCAATATTTGAGAAGTGAATGTAATTCATCAAATTAAAAATCATATATCAGGATGA
Organism: Solanum peruvianum; assembly: GCA_027705065.1. Classification (NCBI taxonomy): domain Eukaryota; kingdom Viridiplantae; phylum Streptophyta; class Magnoliopsida; order Solanales; family Solanaceae; genus Solanum; species Solanum peruvianum. Next base: position 24,382 of record JAKWJD010000128.1, read on the forward strand.
GTTTAACAATGCAACATCTTCCTGAATGCAATTTGATCACAAAGACATTGTTAATATCAATATTTGAGAAGTGAATGTACAAGATTGAAGATATCATCACAACAAATTAAGTGAGTTTTAATGAAGGGGAGTATAATACGTGTTGCACTCTTTTTTCCTTGATCGAGGGTTTGTATCATTGAGTTTTCCTGACAAGGTTTTTAATAAAAAACAACAAATAATGTGTAGAATAGATATGTGTACTTTTTTTCTTCAGTAGAATTTTTTCCACAGGGTTTTTTCCTAGTATGATTTTAACGAGACACATTATCTATGGACATCTAAGGGGGAGTGTTATAAATCTATTGAACAAGTGGATTGTCCATTTAGTTATTAATGAACCAAGATTCATGTATGTGTGTTCCCTAGGTGATATGAAACCTTGGGATAATGATGTATCTATTATGACATTTATCAAAGTGGCTTTTTGTAGTTATTTCGCTACTTTTAAATAGAGATATCATTCTTCATGTAAGACACATTTGAATAGAAGAAAAATTGGCTCTTCCATATTATTTCTCTTGTCTTCTTCTTCTTTTATTATATTATGAGCCTTATTTTATAACAATTCAAGGTTAATTGCAACCTTCATTTATATTTTAACTTTATTAATAACTATTTTTTTTTCTGTCTTTTACTCTAAATTTTATCTTGGAGATGATTCGTATATTAGATAATAGTATATATCGATTAGATTTCCTTCATAATTATAACATATTAAAATAAGAAGTATTGTCATATCTCTTTTAGCTCGGAGAGAGATACTATGTTATCATACTTTAATTCGTTACCTTACATGTTGGTATCAAGTAGTAGATCTCAAACATTTGAACTTTTTCTTGTAAAAATGAATGATATTATTGTAATTTAATTGTAAGTTGATTTTTTATATTTTAGGTATTTTAAACATTTTTATGTCAGTTTAGATACGATACACGTGTCTAGAAGAAACTCTCTCTCTCTCTCTCTTTATATATATATATATAATATAACTATTATGCATGAAAAATTAAAAACTAAAGTGATACATATGTTGGATGTCATTATGATCAACTCAATTGTGGTTAGAAATCATGATAATCTTGCATCTATTGAACATGAATATGCGATAAAAAAATAAAAAGAATTGAATGCATAAAATAATTATTACAAAAATAAAAAAATAAAATATAATATTAAATTCATAATCACAACAAAAATCTCAATGATGTAAAACGTTGAGATGCAAATGAGAATATATGGCCTGTGGAAGGAGAAAGAAGCATGACAAGTTATATCTATCTAATAGGTATAGTGACTCATAATATTCTTTTTCAGCTTTACTTAAAATCATTAATAATTTGAATAATTAAGATAGTAATTTTTGTTATTTCATCACAAGTAATTGAAGGTTGAAAGATTTAATGTCACATAAAAAGAAAAAGTATTTAAAATCTAGTTTGCTATTAATTGAATTTTCTTTCTAATTTATTTATAAATTTATTAATTACATATTAATTAAATTAATAGTTAATAAATGTAGTACTTCTTAAATCCGTGTATAACTTGTTTAGGAGTACTCTTTCACTTTAAACTTTATCTTGTAACAAATCTAGGAGGTGAAACAACTTTATAACATTTTGATTCATAGATATTTAATTTATAACTTTGTATGTTGCACGCTTTTTCTAATATTTTATTAAAAATTTATATTATAATATGATAAATTTAGACAGTACACTTTAAGTATTTTCTTTGAACAATAATATAGAAATCAAAACATACACAAAAAAAAAAAAGCTTAAATAATTTTAATTCATAAACTTAGAACTTGATGGTAATGACATAATATTTTAAGTTGAAGAAAGATCACACTCTCGATCATATATATATAACATTGATGTAATAAATCATTACATCACTAACTAATAGTTTTGTATGAAAACTAAAATCAAATAATTCGTACTATTTCAATTTCATTATAACCAACCGAAAGGTATATATACATACATTTCACGAATTCTATCAATAATTTATTTCCTCATAAGTTAAAAGAAAAATGCAGTTACAATGACTCATAAACTTAAAAACGCCATTGTATCTCTTCATCTTCATTTTTTTCTAATTTTATCTATTTATTTTTTTGACAGTGAGTTAGACTCACATTCTCTTTTTTCCTTGTAGGACATTCCATTGATTGTTATGAATGTAATGAGAAAAATGGAAGTCTTCTTGGACTTATGCCAAAGACCATTTCTATTAGAGAATCAGTTATTGTAACATGTCAACTTCTATAAAATGATTTTGTTTATAAATTAGACCACAATTTTATAAGAATATATCAACTTTCTTCAAAAAATTACTACATGTAAGGAACAATGATTTATTACATGAAATTGATACCACTTGAAAAAGTTTAATTTGCGTTGCTTCACTTGTTGCATCATCACTATGAAATATTAGTACTATTTCTTAATTATATTGATTGCATTAAAAAAAAATCAAGTTTAACAAAATATATTTACATGTTCAATACATTGGATTTATTTAAATAAAGATAAACAAACTTTGAGCATAATAAACTCATATATAAAAAATAATAGAGATAACATGATTAAATGAGAAAGGAGAATATATAACATAGGTAAATGAAGATTCAGCTAATCAAATATATAAAAAAAAAGTTACAAATAAGTGGTCCAAGAGGTGACCTTTTAGTTTCTTTAACCTAACCCCTTAATATGATTTTTTTAAAAAAGCATAATAAAAGTATGTAACTTAAAAGGACAAATCATTATTGCTTGATTTTTTTAAATTATTTAATTTATTTCAATTCACATTTTTTGTCCAGAATGTTCCAATGCATGTTTACCTTTTTAAAATAATGATGATAAATTTGCACTTAATCCGTTTGGTTCTTATTGTATTATTTTGTAATGACCCATAAAGTCAATTTGAAATTTCTTCTAAAGTTAAAGTTTTACCCTCTCAATAGTTGCCCCGAGTAATTTTATGATCATCGGTAAAGTTGATTTGAGAATTTCAACTATTGATAACTACGATTATTTAATGGATGGATATATATTAAATAATTTATTCATTTATTCAATGGTTAATGGGCTA
>JAKWJD010000129.1:0-27840 GCA_027705065.1 Solanum peruvianum
TATTAATTAAATAATTAATTATATATTTAGAGTAATTACTATACTACCCTTATCTGAATCAGACCATTTTACCCTAAACCCTCCAAACCTAAGATTTTCTCTTTTAAGTCCGGTAAAAACTCCTTCAAGTAAATCTTCGTATTCGAGAGCCCTACATGGATGGACCCAACCTTTTCTAGCTCCACTAACTCCCCAAGTTAGTCGAATTGGTTGTAGCAAGGATTCAGAGTTCTGGTTCTACGCGCATCAATCCGTGTGAACCCGGTCAAATCATAGGAATTCTAGACACATTAAGCATTACTTAGCATAATCATTTTTAGGGTTGTTACATTATCCCTTCCTTAGGAACATTCGTACGCGAATGACACTACTCTTTACTAACAACAAGTAAGTCATCTATAGAATGTATGCCTACATAGGTAATTCAATACTCCCCATTGGTGAATATCTAATTCACATAGTAACATGATGGTGCAAATCCTTGAAACCTACTAGTAGCTTCACATTAATGGACTAAGGAACTCCTTCCTAAACTAGTCTCATCAAAGCATACAACATAAGTAAATATGTAAGTCGTACAAATCAGCAACCAACATGATGACTCAAACATATTAATCTCATATTAGTGCGTAAATACCATACACAGACAAATACGTAAAAGATTAATTAAGGCTACGCACCCGAGACTTCACCAGAGGTTCATTCCCCTGCACCCCTAGACTTGAGTGTAAAAAAATTGTTTCCTCCTTAGAGCCTATTCACTTGGAGAATTAGGTTGAACTCTCTCCTCCCCTTGTTCTTGACTTCTCCTATTCGGACAATCCTTCACCATGTGACCCGGTTTGCGACAACTGTAATAAGCGTTAGTGCCCATCATACACTCTCCTCCACGTAGTTTGCCACACTTTCTTGCAAGGTGGTCTCTCCTGAGGGTGTATCTACTTCATTATTTCTTTTAACTCTGGATTCGAAATTCCAATCATAGCGATACTTTTGGATGAACTTGACTCCCCTTGGTGGGAGAGTCCCTTCTTAAATCAGGGCTTATCCCTAATTTCAGTACTACTCTTCCTTGAAAAATTCTCCTCGGCTTGCCTTGACCTGTTCCCTGCCCTAGTGTGCTTTCTCTTTCTGATTTCCTCCACTTGCTGGACATGGACCATAAGCCTAGAAAGTTCCATGTTGTCATGCAGCATAGATGCCCCACGCTCTTCCTCGAGATCCTCAGCAATCCCTGTCAAGAATCTACTCATCTCGTCTCTGTTGTTAGACACAAGAGAAGTGGCATTCCTCGATAAATTTACAAACTTCAGGGAATACTCCTTGACTGTCATCCAATCCCAATTCATCAAACCTAGTCTAATTCATGCTTAGATGATTTAATCATGATTAATTGATAAAGAATGTAATCAAGTTAAGAAAAATCAACATAAATCCTTCATCAAGTCTCTAATGGCCTAAGATCACTATGATCACCCTCCAACTCAATTATCATAATTCACCATGAAAACTCCATAAAAATGTATATAATCATCATATAAGAATAATTTAATGTTACCCACTATATTGGGATCACAAAGAAGCCTAACCTACAATGCAATCGCAACCCTCTCTAGATTAAGGTTATTTGGATTCATAATTAAAGGGAAACTAGGGGGCTTCATGAATGAATAAGCTTCACATACCTTATATTAGAGCCTTAATCCAAGCTTAAACTCTTGGAGAAATCGTCCTAAGTTGTTGCTCCCAATTCTTCTTCATCTCCAATGGTGTTCTTGAGAGTTCTAATGTGAGAGAGGGGTTTTTGATTTGGATTCTAGAGTCTAAGGGGGTCTTTTATTTTTTAAATATTCATAAAATATCCAAAACTACCTAAAATAACCTCTCATGCATTTATTTGGATGTGGGGTGAATTTCTGAACTCACCCCTCAACTTTACAATGAGCTGCGAGAATTGTAGACTCAATCAATGGTTGGGCACTAACGGGGCGTAGACTAGATGACAGGCCATCATGGCAAGCCGTCGTTCTGGTAAGATACCCGTTATTTAGGTCTTAATCTCATGGAGCTAAGTCTCAACAAATTCCCCTCATCAACGGGGCGTCGATGGACCTATGGTTCGTTGCTGCCCCTCGTTGATTGACACTATTTTGACAGTTTTTTTCTCCCACGTTGGGTCCCTCTTCAAGGACCCTTAGGTGGGTCTCTGGGGAGTTGTTACCATATGTTTCCTCCCCAAATACGTACATCTATATTCTAGGAACCATCCATATCAATTTGAGCCCAAAACTCAACTTAAAATCTCATGAAACATACTAAGGCACGCTAGCACTTCTCAAAGCTAACTTTCAAACATCACCGGACGTTCGTGGACACTGCACCTCCAATCTCTCCCAAACATTATATATTGCTTATTAACACCATAATTATCAATTTTAAGACCTTAAAACCTTATGACACTCATGTTAGGATCTAGCTACACCTAATTCACATTTTGAGGAGTTACAATATCCCATACTTGGGAAACATTCGTCCTCGAATGACATCTTCTTAAACGATTCTTTAAGGGGCCTATTATAGACTAGCATCATATTGTATATGCATTATGCCTAAATTCACATATCGAAACCAAGGAAACAATTCAATTTTAAGCTAAAACATAACCATATACAAAGAGAACCTCTTACAAAGGCTCCTCATCCACCACTTGGGAATAAGTTACACATGTCGTTCTAACCTCAATTCCCCATCATAAGAAAACATCAATCAACAAGGTAAATCATAATCATAAGAAATTCTGGAAATCTTCATAAATCACTAAAGAGAAACATACTGGAAAGGGCCATAAGGAGATCACTCTTTATCACATTTAGATTTGAGAGCAAAGAACCTAGCCTTAGATTTAGGAACACCTTCCTCACTATTTGGAGCAGCTTGCTTGACTTCTCTCCCTTTGTTTTTATGATCCGGATAATCCCTCACTTTGTGTCCATCCTTCCCACACCCAAAACATGTAATACCTCGAAAATGACTTAGGTGAATATCGATATTAACATGTTTGTAATGAGGTTATAAGGTCTTAAATTGGTTTATAATGTGGTATTGAGGAAGTGTATAGAGTTTTAGGTGATTTGGAAGCGAAACGTCAAGGGACGAGCAAGACGTTTGACGAATAAGTCACCTATGCGCCTCATGTGTGGTTATATGCCTATATGTGTGTTTAATGAGATTATGAGGTTCTTATGTGAGTTATAATAGTGCTTATATGCAGGATGTCAAGTTTCATGAAGTATGGAGGTCAAAGGTCCAAGAACGTCCATGACGTTCGAAAGCTTTGCCTTGAAACGACTTTGTATGTCTTGGCATGTTTCGTCTAGTTTTATGTGTTCGTTTTGTATGAAATTGATGTTCGCATTCCTACGCTCGTATACAAACATATTCGGGTTGGAAACCTCTGGTAAAATATCCCCAAGGACCATCCAAGGGTCCTTGAGGAAGGACCTTGCCTTGAGCCAAAGGTTGTCTTAGACCAGCCCAGTCGACTGAGGCAGTCGACGGCCTGTAGCCTGGTCAACGCCCCATCGATTGAGGGAGTGGGTCAATACTTAGACCTGGCAGGGTAAGATTCGAAGGACCAGCATCAGTCCCAAACCACAGACCAATAGGACGGTCCGTTATTTGGGAAACGGCCAGTCGATTGCATCTGTCTGTGAAGTTGCTCAGTTTTACTGTAAACTCTAGAGGTGAATTGGTAGATTCACTCCCACGTCAAAATAAGAATTTGAGCGGTTACTTAGGGGTACTTTGGGTATTTTAAACATGTTTATAAGCCTTAAGCACTTAGGAGAATTCATTCTTCAAAAATCAAAACCCCAAAATCTCTTAGAAATTCTCTAGAACCAATTAAAGCCAAAACTCAAGGAAGATCTTGGATTGGATAATTGAGTTTTGATTCTTCATCAAATTTTTTATTAGATTCATTATATATGGTTTTTATCCTGACACTATATCATGAAGGATCCAATCTTCAAAGTGCTTTTCAAAGACTTCTTAAAAGATGAGTTTTCTAAATTGAAATGTATCCATGGGTTCATGCATTAAAGGTTTTAAATCATTGAATATTGATTGAATTTTTGTTAATTATATGATTTTAACTCAATTAACATATTAAACCATGTAATTGATGAACCCTAGTTTTTGACTACTTTATGGGTTAAGTGATATTGTCTTAATGCTTATAAATTCTAGTGTAGTTTTCTACGGGCTATTGAATGATGTAAGAATTGTATTAAATTGATGTATAATTGGTCTTAGATTGATAAATATATATTGAATTGACTTAGATTCATTGATTCTTATGGTTTTTGTATTGAATTGATGTTCATGGTCATGGGTAAGGGCCTTATAATATTGAATTGGATGATTTAGCTATGGATTGAAGTGGTGATAATAGATTGGTGGTACACTGAACTAATTCTCTTTATTTTATGTTAATTATACTTGAATTATGTTATTATTAGTATGGTCCACTTATGGTGTCAGTGATATGTGTTTTACTTGCAATTGATGTGGCCTTGTCAGCGTTACTTTATGCATTATGATGAACATGGCATTGTCGACAAATTAATTGATATATTGTGATTATGTGTGTAGTTTATTATACATGTGATTAAAGTTAAAGTATGTGTTCTTCTATTGATGTTGATAGGTGATTATGTTATACTATGACTATGTCATTATGTGTGTAATCTTAGAGTTGGTGCATAATACTTCCTACTTGACTATGTGAGTCTATGAAGATGATATTGATGATGTTATGATATTATATAGGATGAATAGTAAGTATGCTTATTTGATCTTATGTACTTCTAGAATGATATGAAATGTGTGCTAAAGTGAAGTAATATTGTGTCTTGCTTTGGTAGACTTATGTCCCTTACTTGATACATGTATGAATGTGAATATGAGATGTATTGACTTAGGATTCTAAATACTCTTAGTCTTGTATATATGAATGAAATGAGACCTTGAATGATTCTAAGAAGGTCATTTATGTGGAACCTGGAACCTAGCGGTAAGTTAATGAACCTTGAAGTCGATTAGTCGTAATAGTATCCTTCTCGCAATGAACGATGGGCATAAGTTTGATTGGCTGGAACGGCATCATATCATTCTTAGGAAAGTCATGATGAGCTATCTTTGTCACCATTATAAGGTAGCCCTAGGGAACCTCTCGGTAGGTTGATGTGATAGGGTTATGAATAAGATATGAAACCCTTTTGTATAAACCTTTAATGTGAATTACTCTATGAGAACGAAGGCTAGCACCAAGTTAGTATGGTAAGGGAAGTATCTCTAGTTAAGATTGAGGCTAGATTACAAATAAATCCCTTCATATTTCTTAACCATGTGCTTACATGGGATGTGTCCTAGTTCTACCATTGGCAAGTAAAACACCCTCCATCGGAGTAGGTTACAACTCTGGATTCCATGCTTTGCTACCATGGTCTATGTCGGTTATTTCTTATCTCATAATATTGGATAACTACTAGTATTGGAGAAGCTCTATGAAGTTTAGGTGGTGGCATGGGACGCTATCTAGACATTGCACAATACGCTTTGAAGATGTAAGTGAGAGTCCCTAGGTTTTTTCCAAGACCATTACTTGAATGTCCTTATGTGATCAATGTCTCTTAAATGAACTAATGAATGTAATTACTTAAGTTAAGAAGGCATGTTAAATGAATAAGTTCTTATCTAGAGTAGTTAAGGTTGTCTAGTTAAGGTGTGAAGGGACATAGGAATGGTCACTTCGTATCTTACCTAGATAGGTCCTAAGGATGAGTCTAGTTAGGGAAGATGGTTGATTATGTATACATGATATAAGCTTTAGGTAGCCTAAGTATTATTTACGTAATATTGAAGAGGTCATCATGGACGCTTTCTTCTTGATTTACCTAAGTAAGTCTTTTGATAACCTTTGGGAGAAGAATGTCATATTATGTATGTTGTGGTATTAAGGTGAGAATGATTTTATCTTAGGTATCTAAAGTATCTCTTAAGAGTGTGTGAAAGGGATTGTATGGGCAGTCGCTTCACAACTCACACAAGTGAAACTACGAATAACCTTTGGTAGGAGGATCTCATGTTTATGTGGTTGGTCTATTGTAAGTGTGTATATCTCATTATAGGTGGTCTAAGGATCATTTAGGTGTGCCTAGAGAAGGTGTATGGGGGCGGTCACTCTTTTTCTTACTTAATTGAGTCTTAGGATAGCTTTTAGTGAGAATATTGCATGCTAGAAATGATTCAAGGTGAAGTGGAAGAACTTCACTGTAGCAGTGAAGAAGTTCATTGTAACAATGAATTAATTCACTGTAATGTTTCCTAAAAATGTAGTTAATGCTTATGTGATTTCATATGTGTTTCTTTGGTGTTATATGTTATTTTTATGCTTATAATATGATGTTTTAATCAAAAGAGCATGTTTTTAATAAATGTTGGTTTTCATGATTTTATGCATTATGTCATACTTAGTACAAGTGTTTGTACTAATTCCATACATTTTGTTATATCTAAAGGTGTAGGCGGAAGGTGAGAAGGATCGTGAAGGAAAGCTTGGATTCTAGAAATTGTTCAAGCAAAGTTGAACTATGTCCTCATTTGACTCGAGGACATATAAATGTCTTTTATTTCAAAGTAATGGAATAGACTAAGTATTTTTATTTCGTATTGTATGGGTCGTATCCCAAGTATTCTTTAGTCTAAAAATGGCATATGTTGAGACTTAGCGTTTCTATGATTTTAATATGAAGGATGTTCTAAGATATTCGTGTGAAAATTTTTAATTCCGCACTACTTTTAATACTTGTATATGCGATGAATGATATGAAAGGGCTTGTACAAGACCTCCGGGAGGTCAGGTACACCGTGTCGCACTACGAGAGTGTCATATCGTCTAGGGTGTGCTCTCAGGATGTGACAAAACATCCATCCTTGTCGGCTAGGCTCTTACCATAGTGACTCCTCCCACACTTGGGGAAAATAAATTTGGAAGTTCCACTACCCTTCTCCTTATCAACCTTAGAGGTGTTGGAAGAATCTTTACCGGAATAACTTGGTTTAGTCTTAGGATTATCTTGTCCCTCAGACTTAGCATGGAAAGACTTATCACCTTCCAACCTAGACCTCTTCTTCTCTCTAGCCCTTTCCTTCCTTAGCTTTGACTCCTCTATTTGTTGAGCAATCACCATGAGTCGATTAATATCCATATCATCAACAAGCATTGCCATACGAAAATCTTCTTCTACTAAGTCGGACACTCCCGTCATGAATCTATTCACCAAGTCTCTAGTATTTGCCACCAATATTGGAGCATACTTATACAAAAGAGTGAACTTCAAATCATACTCCATGACACTCAAATTCCCTTGCTCGAGGTTTATCAACTCCTCCAACTTAGCCTACCTCAATTCCCTAGGAAAGAATCTATCAAGGAAAGCAAACTTAAAAGTCTCCCACTTCATAGGGCCAACTCTTATTGGTTTACTATCCTTCCATTGTTCATACCAAATTTGGGCAACATATTTCAATTAATAGGCAGACAAATCCACCTTTTCAATGGAAGACGCTGCCATAATTGCAAGAACCTTATATACCTCATCAATGAATCCATTCGGTTCTTCCTCCACATTGGATTCTATAGAACTCCCTTACTCTAGTAGCACCCATTCCTCCTATAGGATTAGTCGGAGCCACCTCTCCTCTATTATCTTGGGTTGTTAAGGCTTGATAAAACAAGTCATAGAAGCACTAAATTCCTCAAACATAGCATTCCCTATTGGAGGGTTATTAGGAACTTGGGGAGGAATTTGCTCTTGCACTTGGGGAGGTACATGCTCTTGTACTTGTGGAGGCACATGCTCTTTCTCCCTACTCCCATTTCCTTCCCTTATAGAATTAGCCCTAGTGTTATCCATAACCTATAAAATCATAGGCAAGCATTAGAAAAAGGGCTTACTTAAGCAAAACTCTATGGCACGACTTGAAGAATGAAGAAGTGAAACTTTCCTAAGAATCCATGTCCTCCTACTCATAGGTGTGTCGCGACTCACACCGATGAATAAGACTCTACTAAACGTGGTTTTGAGACATCCTAAGACCATTTTCATAACCTTATGCTCTAATACCAAGTTTGTGACGACCTGCATGTACACCTTAGAAGTTAGGGCATTCTTAGGTCAAAACATTGCGTACTTGAACTCTCGAAGGTCTTGTACAATCCCTTAAACATCATTCATTGCATATATACGAAAAATAGTGCGAAATTAAAACTTTTATTTTAAAACATAATGCGAAAGTTATTTCATAAAACATCTAACATATGTCTCAAATACCATTTATGACATCACGAGTACAATAGTCTTGGGTAAAGGCCCATGAAAGTTGAAACATGAAAGATATAAAAGACATCATAGTGGTGGTGTCCTCAAATGCTATGAGGACGCACCAATCTTCTCTTCTTGGAAACCTTGCAACTCTACCCTTCAAAGCAACTAAACCTTCTCAAGACCCTACATGGACAACAAGTAGGCAATCTGCATTAGTAAGATATTGATACGTTCAAATTAGACCTCCCTAAAGAAGTATAAGCGGTCGTATCAAGTAAAGAAGCCAACTAGTAAGTTGGGGTCGATCCAACAAGAAAAATGGTTTAGATTTAACTTCAATTTACAATTATGTCTATTTAGCCAAGCTCTTTCCAAAAACAAGTAACTAAAGGGGGTTTTTGTAAAACAAGTTTCTTTGATACTTATAAGTAAACAAGTAAGCAAAAGTAAAGATTGATCTTTTATCAAGTTGTGAGATAAACTAGGGTGTATGTTTTTCCCATAGGTTCATAACTCCGTATTCCTAGCAATAACAATTCTTCCCTAATGTTTTGCATGTGAAGGGATAAGTTAGGTATCTCGAAATCCTTGGCAAGGCATTAAAATAATTTCACCCCGTACCTTGGTCCGGCTACATGTGTATAAGCTAGTAACTTTTACCTTTACTTCATATTAATCATCATAATCGATGTATGGCTTAGTTATTACTTCACACCAATAGACACTAGCCTATTAGTTAATAACCCACTAAATCTATGTTGATAATTATTTTCCTATTACTACCTCCTTGGTCAGGCAAGTAGAAACAAGAGAGTTCTAAAGTTGGCCACCGTTAAAAAAATTTCTAAGCGAAAGAATAATCATACACGCAAGAACCTATTTGAGGATTGTTATTTAGCTAGGTCTACTTTGTTAATCACCCATGGTTCCCACAACCCTAGTTGTGGATTTAGTTACCCATGCAAGCAAGAACACAATTCATGGTTGTTAAGAAAGAAATCATGAACTTAATTTTAAAATGTGAAGAAGAGCCCAGCAAATCAACTGAAATTTCACGACAACACTTGAAACCAAAGCCAAAAATTGAATTTTTGTCAAAGTTTGAAAAACCCAATCTTCAAACAAAACAAGAACAATAATACCAATGCCTAACCCCAAAAACTAAGTTTTATTCAATACTAATATAAAAATAGTCATAAATTACAAGGAATTAAAATAAGTAAAGTTTGTCTAAAAATGCGGCTATAATCAACGACCCCCATAAACAGACCGTCGATGGAACGACAGTCTGTTTGACTTCTTCCATCATTCCAGACTTAGAATATTTTTTTGTCTTTCATATGGCATCATCTCTGAATCAATCAAAGGGCCAACAAAACGATCTGCACTTACGGTCCATCGATACCCTCCGTCGCTCCATCCTTAGAATTTCTCCAACATTGAGTATTGGGACTATCTCTGATCACATCGAGGATTCAACAGAACGGTTCATCGATCAATTGAGGGACCATCGATCCACTCCGTAATACCACACTTGGTCAGATTTCCCAGAGTTTCTTTATTTGTATGAACTGCAATCAACAGTCACCACCTACGGACCGTCGATTGAACGATGGGTCGTCGATGGCCTTCACAGGTCACCTCTCTGCATTATTTTCTAGCTGCCTTCTCCATTTTTATTATGGACTTCTTTCCTGCAACACAAATGCAAAAGCACATTAAAACTACTACAAAAAGGCTCTAGACACACACATTAGAAAAAAGCACTGTAAAATCACAACACATCAACACCCTTAACTTAAGTTCGTTGTTTGTCCTCAAGCGACGCACTATTACTCAAAGCCATACTTGTACAAAAGTATACTCTTTTAAGCTTTTGCAATCACATGGCTATCAATACCGACTCTTTATTTGATTTAGTGCATGCTTACGCTCTCAGGTTCAAACAAGCTAACTCATATGGATCACACATTGACATAAACTCACCATGCACAGAACTTCTACTGTTTTGTCTCTCATGAAGGCACCAACTTTCCAACATTCCAACTAGTGTCCTCATTTCAAAAGAAATCCTCATTTTTTGCACAGTGATCTCAAATTTGGGTACAAGGATCTTTATTAAACACTCACGCTCAAAAACAAGTTCATACATAGCTAATACTCGTCTCCATAGGCTTGCCCTTATTTTCACTGCTCAAGTTCACCACATTAGACTCCTAGGATCACGGTAGGACTTTCTTGGCTTGAAATGTAGGCTCAAGGTCAGGTGTGGTACATTTGGGTATATTTTAGTGACTTTTTTCCCTCCTTGACATCTCCGCCAATCTTTGTACCTCTTTTCATTGCCTTTTTTGCCCTACTTTTCCTTGCTACCCTTCGTTTTAGATATGACTCGTCTTTATTTTTTCAACTTTTTCAAACTCTTTTCTTTTTTTTCTGCACTTTTTTCTTTTCTTTTACTTTTCTTTTCTCTTTCATTCACATTGATGATTTCATTGAGCCACATCTTTCACTCACTTTATCTTTTCTTTTCAACATTCAACTTTTTTCATACCTATTTTTGGGTTCTCACTCATAATAGCCACCCTCAACTAATGGCTTTTTCATGAGTTAAGGTACACAATACCCGAGGTTAGGTCAGGGCCAAGACGAGGTCATTTTCTAAATTAGTCATCCTCAACTTAGGTTTTTGGCCTAAGTTGAGGTACACATGTCCAAGGAGGGACCAGGGCTAACACATTAAACCCAGGAAAGGTGAGTTGGAGAAGAAAAAAAAGGTCTATTATAAGCTCAACAGATTTGAATTAAAAAGGGATAAACTTTCATTTGGTTAACTTCATTTTAGGCTAGATGTTTGCAAGTTCGAACAAGGGCCTATGATCCTTTCCTAGTCGTCCAACATATATGCCTTTTGCAGAATTAACTAGGCAACTTCTAGCTAGGTACCAACATTTATACACTCTAAATTCCTCACACTCTTGACACTTCATTACCCTACTAGATTGTCAGATTTCCTGGTTTAGGTGTTAGTTTGAGGGTCATGCAATGGATGCCTATCTATGTCATGATTAGAGCCAACATATTCAACTCATTTTCACCTATTCATGCAAGCACTTTCTTAGGACGGGATATTATTCATACTTAGCCATCATGCTTCATACTTCATGCTTTTATACTTTGTACAAGTTATGACATGGCGGTTCAACAGAAAAATAACCAGTTTCTTGGGGCAAAAGAACATAGGCAAGAAAACCCCAAAGAGAGGATTGCGAGTTTAGGCTACTCAGACTTCACCCTAACGCTCAATTCTGTTTACCCCACCACCCCACCCCCCACCCCCAAAAAAAAGAGCATGCAATTGTACTAAATACATAATATAATATAATAATAATAATAATAATAATAATAATAATAATAATAATAAAATAGGGTGGTAAGTGAAGCAAACCAGAGGCGCATAGTGCCGATGATCTAACAACAAGTGGGCAAGTGTGGTTCCCCGGAACCTGCAACATCAGTAGATGGGTCACCCTCAGTTGTGCCACATAAATCTCCACACCATCAGTGGTGCTGCTCTCACCGGTCTCCGATCTGGAAGTAGACACCTCAACAACTATCTCTTGTGCCCTCATCTGGCGGGTCTCCTCATCAATCAAAGAGGCTCTATTCGCAGCCTCGAGGTTTGTCCTCTGTTTCTTACTTGCACAGGAATCCTCTTCCTCAGTAGTGCGGCTAGAATGATGTCTCTTAGCACGACCATGTGGATCATGCTATGACTTAGAAGGGGTTGTGACAGTGCAACAAGCACAGTGTCCTCCACTAGCTCAGAGGGTGCAATTTCTGGCTTAGTCCCTCGTATCTCCAGAATATTATATACATTTTCCCCGATACTAGACACAGTTTCCTGAAGAGTAGTCAAGTCAATAGTAGGGGTTGGGCATGCAAGGACTCGCAACTCAAAGGCATCAAGGTGCTGATGAACCGTTTGAATCTTCTGCTCAATTTGTTGGGCCACCCTCTTCACAATCCGTTCCTCTGCATCGGCGATGGACTTTTGCATCTGAGGTTGTATGTGGTGCAGCTGAATATAGGGGAGTGGACCAAAAGGAACTAGGGGCTCGACTGGCGGTGGCAAACTAACAACCAGAAGAACTTGGCTGTGAAAGTTACGTTGACCTTTTTTATCAGATCTTTAGGGTCTAACACCTAGTCTGCCTCCGCACCATCGACTGACAGATATAGGGCAAGCCACCACTTATCGGCTTCTCTCTACTCCATTATTCTCTTAAATTGGCTACTTTTGATCATATACCACCTGTAGTCAAACTCTCGAGTTAGAGGGGCCCATTGTGCGTCAATATTGTGGTCATACAAGAATCGTTAAATGGTGGTCACAGATAGATCAACCAGGCAGCCTCAAACTAGTAACTTGATGAGCGGATCATATGAGGCAGGTCTCGCCCACCTATCCAGAGAGCCTCTAAGAGTCGCCATATAAGAGGCATAAAACTCTCGAAGTATCTCCTCACAGTAAGTACCCACACTCTTAGCCATCCATTATAGCTTGTGTTAGGTAAACATCATATGCACATGGGGGACTGTGTCCAAACTCCCCATAAGAACCTGACGCTCGACAATCACCAACCAGGTCATCACCCCCTTCTTATTCAGTATTCTGGCACCCTTGTATACTGATAATGACCATTTACACCCTACCGGTTAGGCTCCTCAGCAATCGGTGCGGGGACATCTGCCTAGGGTGTCGGGGCAGACTCCAAGCTAGTATCCTCATCAGACAAGGCTTGTTAGTCAGGTCCCTTCGACCGAGTGGCTCCTTGAGATACGAAACCGAAGGCAGTGCTCTCATTCGACCTACACGATTGAGCCGACCCTGATGCTGAGGCAGATTTGGAGCCAGATGCTCCTTCAGAACTTGAGGCAGTCCCAGACGGTGTGTCAGTCAGTATGTGCTCCTCATCAGATTGGGAGGCAGTGACTACTCCGGGAACCAGCTTCTAGGGGGTACCCCGAGTGATTTGTGAAGTTGGTGTAGGGGTAGTAGCACCTGGGGGGATGTACTCTAGATCCTGCTCATTGTCGGAGTTAAAACCCATCCTATGAGAATGAGACCTGGCTTGGACTTTCCCCTTCAGTAGACAATGTCTTTTTAGGCGCCATTTGTACCTATAGAGAAGTTATTAGTCTCCCTTCAATGCTAATACACAATCGAAACATTTAGAGCAAAGAAAAATTTTACGCTTTAGTTTAGTTCTGTATCTTCAGGTTGACGGGCACTATCAAGGTCCGTTGATGAATCGGCGGTCCGTCAATAGGGTCTGTCGTCCAAAACTTAGAATTATTTCAATTACACAACAATTTCAGACCTCACAATTGGAAATGACGGATATGCAGAACGGCTCGTCGATCAATCGACGAACCATAGTCCACTTTCGTCTTCTAACACTTAGAATTATTTTTAAACTCAAGGTAAACATTTTCTCTGAAAGAAATGACAGACGTGTAGAACGGCTCATCGATCAATCGAAGCACCATAGTCCACTTCCGTCGTCATAGACTTCAACATATTTAGTGTGGTCCAATCAACGAACCCCATTGACGGCTTATCGATCCATCAACGTTCCATAAACGGGGTCTCATGTTGTTAGCCTGAGACAGATTTCAGACCATTCTTTCAATCTCCACTTTTGGACAGTTTAAGACCCATTCAAGTTTAGACAATATAGTATAGTAACCAAGAGACTATTTCGTCATTCCAAGAGTTTCGATTTCAAGTATATGGCCTTCTAAATTAATGACGATACGAAACGCTAAGACAGATTTGGCAGACATGACACCCATAACTATATTTTAAGCAGATTACAAGACCATACACTCACTTTCTATCATTACAAGGGGCATATTACACTGATATTAGCATGCAATTTTAGTTAATTTTAACCCCTCAGTCAAGACCCACATTCAAAATCAGTTTATGGACGAGAATTCATAGTATAAAGGAAATTGAAATACCTTGTGTTCGTAGTGGGGTGACATTGGTTGCGAATGAAATATGGGAAGGGGTTTACGAGGTTATAGTGGTAATGGAAGCAAGTGTCAATGTGAGGAGTAAGTCTTCGTAGGGCTCCGATACCATGTAGAGATTTTATTAAGATAATAATTCTCGATTTTATTTTACGGAAGAATTCTTCCTCAATATATAAAGGATGTTACACAAAGTGTAGTTTTCTCTTTGGTTTGCCCACATTGGAGCTCCGACTAATTCTGGATCGCGCTCTCCAGGGCCCATTTGGGTGGCACTCCGAAAAGAATTTTCTTCATACCCAGAGCTCGAACCCGATACCTTTGTTTAAGGGTGAAACACTCCCACCATTGCATCACAACCCGTGTTGGTTACACAAAGTGTAGTCGAATAGTAACTCTCCAAGAGACAAACTATAAACATGAATTCTAATAAAACACAATTACTACATAAATATGTAACCTCACTATTATGACGGCCTAACATTAACAATTAAGTTTTTTAAAATTATAATAAACTAAGAAATTTATTTGAAAAATTAGTCTAAATGTACTAATTAAGCCGTTAATGACTTAAAATTGACAATATAAAATATGTACTCAATTAAACAATTTTGTTTGGGAGATAAATGTCAAAACAGATCTAGCCTATCCCCTTTTTTGAGTTTATACCTAAATTATTAAAAGCATGAATTTCATATCTAAACTATCACTTATTAGTTTGCGAAACACATATCTCTCTTTTATTACACTTTATCCTGGTGTGTGTAATACAATATCTCTTTTATTTAAAAATTGTCATGTCACACTCACATGAACAAAACATTCCATTTTGACAAATTTTTTTTATTAATATTAGTTAAATTAAAGATTAAAATATTACTATTCCATACCCAAAAAAAATGTTTTTCATACGCCACTCCACCACTTCCTCTCATCGTACTCCCCAAACCCAATTTTTATTTTTTAAAAGATATTATTTTATAATTGTGTAAAGAAAACTCTCACTTCATCCCCCAATTCAAATAATAATTAAGATATTTTTTTAATTTTTTTTAGTTGCCCACCCCACATAACCTTTCACTTTCAATTTTTCTCATTTTTAGCTTTGAAGACTTTATTTAAAATAAATTTTTTATTTCTGTTATATTTGGTATGTAAGTAGAAAATAATATTTTTCTATAAATATACATACACATCTTACACAAAATTAGTAAAATATTAGAAAATAAAATAAATTAGGAGGGGAGGGGTTAGATGGATGGACTACGATTTTATTTTATTATTTAAAAAAATATAATATCAATTTCTTTTAGGAAGGAGGGGGGGTGAGGTTTTATTTTTTTTTTAAAAAAAAGGACGGGGGATCATGGGGTGGGCGGGTTGAAAATGGTGGTGGAGTGGAGTGGTGCGAGAAAAATATATTTTAAATAAATATTTTTCTTGGAGATAGTAATACTTTATACTTTAGTTTTAGCTAATATTAATAGTTTATTTAATTTTTGTGACAGTGGAATATTTTATACATGACAGTGACAAAGTTTTTGCAAATAAAAGAGAGTGTATTACACATACCACTAATGTGTTTCTCAAAATAATGAGTGATAGTTTATGTGTGAACTCACACTCCCAATAGTTTAGGTATGAACCTCAAAAAAGAGAGTAGTTTATGTGTTTTTTTTACACTTTGTTTTTGACATAACATAATATTTTTCAAACTATTAAATATACTCAAAATAATATGTCAATTTTTTACATAGACATACTCCCTCGGTCTCCCATATTAGTTGATCACTTTTCATTTTACATGGTACTAAAGAAATTCTAAATAAGAAAATAATTTTACTAATTTACTCCTTAATAAACTTCTTCAGAATTTTACAAACAAATGTGAACATTTTTAAAAAGAAAGTAACTATAAGAATAATATAGAAAAAAATAATTAATTTTTGATTTAATAAGGTGAACAACTAATATGAGACAATTATTTTTAGTATAATGATCAATTAATATTGGACGGATGGAATAGTAGCTATTTTTTTGACATTATGAACACTTATTTTACTACTTTATTTGTCCAACAAGAGTTGTCCACTATACTATTTTGAAATGTTCAACAATACTTATCCCATTTTATGAAATTAATGGATAATTTTACATTTAGGGTCATTTGGTACAAAGATCAATAATTGTTTCTTACCTAGTTTTGTGTGTGGTTTAAAACTGTGTGGAAAAAAATCAATCAATAATGCAGGGTTTAGTAATGCATGGATTAGTAATGTAGAAATTAGTAATGTATAGATTATTTTTATCAAGTGTTTGGTTCATTGTTACTTACTTAGTTTTGTGTGTAGTTTAAACATCTGCAAAAAAAAAAGTTCTTTCCAATTATACCCTTGAGTTATTATGAGATTTTCTATTTCATGTAATTGGGTCAAAATAGATAATTGACGGATAATATTATAATAAAAAAAATAGCAATTAAGTCATAATACGTAATATATTTAGTCAAAATAATAATATTTTAAAATATTTATTTAAAATGTCAGAATAACAATATTTTAAGAAATAATGTGTGATCCTTATATAATTCATTTATCTTCCTTTTATTTCTCAAATTAGGCGCACTTTTTGACTAAAAATTATTAGACCCCAATACCCACTTTTCATTCTCTAAATATTTTTACTCAAATTCTATCATTTCTCTTTTTCTCTGTAAAGATTTCTTTCATTATTCCATATCATCATATAACTTTAAACATTGTCTTTTTTCTTAAATCAAAATCCTTCATTTTTCTAAGAAATTTAGAAATCATTCAAAAGATTTTCAACATTTGTTGAAGTATTGAGATACAAAAGTATTTATATGTTTTGTATGTCGGATCTGGATTTGGAAGAAGTATCAGGTGAAGCATTTTTGAAATGTCAATATTAGAATAAATAGCTCAAAAGTATTGAAATTGATCTTGAAGATGTGTCATGTGAAGAAGTGTCATTTTTGAATGTCAATATTTGAAAAATTAATAAAATTGTTGAAGATCAGGTTGATGAAAAGTAATTTTATGGCATGTTGTATTTTGTATTTAAACTATCAAATGTATTCTTTACTATTTGGGAAAATGCACAAGTACCCCCTCAATCTATGTCCGAAATCCCAGAGACACACTATACTATACCAAAAGGTCCTATTAACCCCTTGAACTTATTTATAAGTAATTTTCTACCCCTTTTAGACCTACGTGGCAATAGTTTGTTAAGAAAAAGTCAACCAAATATTGGGCCCAGATAGTGTAGTCGAAAAGAAAAGGGGTAGAATATTATTAATAAAATAAGTTCGGTAGGGGGGGTAATAGGACATCTTGGTATGTTAGTATTGTCTCTAAAATTTTGGGCATAGGTTGGTTGACTTGGTGGTACTGTGCATTATCCCTTATTATTTTATCATTTGTTGCATTTGTACTCATCACAAAATCATGTGTATCTGCTAAAATTAAGTTTTTTAGTTGTAACTTGTATTAATTTTGTAGGTGGGATTCATTTCAAATTATGTATATGTTTAATTTTGCATTAGATAAATAGTTTTACAAAATTTTGTATGTTATTCTAAATTAGGCTTCATACAATTTTTTTTTTGTGTATATATTCTAACTATGTGTGATGCCAACAAGTGTTGTGTTTCTTTTTTATTTTGTTTTAATTTTAACTGTGTGCCAACAAGTTTTAGATTTTTTTGTGTTCACTTTGTATTTCAATGTCATTTTTTATTTAAATCTCACTTTGTATGACTACAAGTTTTGTATTTTTTTAAAAAAAATTTGTATTAGTTCTAGATGTATACCAATAAGTTTCGTATTTTTTGTGCTCATTTTATATTTCAATCTCATTTTGTATGCCAACAAGTGTTTTATTTCTTTTTATTTTGTATTAATTCTAAGTATATACCAATAAGTTTTAGATTTTTTGTGCTCACTTTGTATGCCAACAAGTTTTGTATTTTTTTTATTTTGTATTAATTCTAAATGTATGCTAACAAGTTTTAAATTTTTAGTGATCGTGTGTTTTTATATCTCACTTTGTATGCCAACAATTTGTATTTTATTTATTCTGTATTCATTCTAAAATCTTCTTCACTGCGAATAAAATTTTTTAAATCAATAGACTTAAATTCGACATAGATTGAATACTTTCGATGGAGAATTAAAATTAATATCGAAAACTTGAGATTTAAGGAAGAGAGAAATTATGTCAATTGTGGAACCAAACACGCATAATAGGAAAGAAATTTTGTAAATTTATGAGAAGAGAATAAGAATAGTGAAATTTTTTGTTAGGCCTACTTAAAGTTATACCAAAATTGTGATTAATAATTATGGTAACTTTGTTGGTTTAAATTTAAAAATTACCTTATTTGAAATATTATTTTCCTTAATTTTCTCCATTCTTTTAATAACTAACTGTATTTTTTTCAAATTAAACAAATAACAAAAATACATAAATCAACAATATAACAAATTTGTATTATAGAGAATGTCTAATTATGTTGAGTCCTTGTAGGATATGGTTAGGAATCCTAATTGGGGACCAAGTAAGGTTTTCCCTATAAATAAAGGGTTTTCCTTCATTGTAAATAAGATTTGTGAAAGATCTATGAATCCTGAATATACTATGAATAAGAAATCTTCGCTCTTCTCCCTACTTTATTCGTCTTCTAATTTCACATAATTTCATAACACGTTATCAGCAAGAATCTTAAATTTTGAAATTAAGTTTAGATCATTCAGATTGAGCAGGCTTCTGCTCTCAAGAATCGTGTTAATATTGCAAGTGGGACACCAAACAGGTATGTGTAGTATTTTCCTTGATTAACATTTATTGTTAATTTTGATAATCTACAAATTAATTGACAAAATAAAAATGTGGGACAATCGCATAT
Source organism: Solanum peruvianum (assembly GCA_027705065.1). NCBI lineage: Eukaryota > Viridiplantae > Streptophyta > Magnoliopsida > Solanales > Solanaceae > Solanum > Solanum peruvianum. The sequence continues at coordinate 19,363 of JAKWJD010000129.1, forward strand.
AAATTCAAAAAAAAATAAGACAGTGGCAGTGAACATATTTTTTATGTGAGCATCTGTACATGTTCAATTTTAATTTGAAAATAATAATAATAATAATAATAATAATAATAATAATAATAATAATAATAATAATAATAATAATTATATATGAGCAATTAATTCAAAAAGATTATTGGAGTTTATGTGGCATAATATCATTAGAGACTCGGGTGAGTCTCAATTGAGAATAAGATGATGAATCAATTTTCATCGCATCAAAAGCATAAGAAGATGGATTCATGTTCAATTGCACCAAGAGGGTAAAACATCATGAGTCTTGATGCTTCGTGATGAAAGATGTTGGGTTCAAGTCCCTCATTTAATTATGACATAAGACGTTGGGTTTGAGTCTCAATGCACCATATTGATTATATAATGACGACTAAGGCAAATAATGAGTTTTTGATAGTCATGAAGTATATTTCGTTGAAGCAGATCCATTCTCCGAAGTGAATGTAGCAGTGCATAAATGTCTAAAAGAAGACAACTGATTAAATGATGCACATGAATATGGAATGAGGTACTAAGTAATCAAAATTTGATGTACTTAGATGATTGTGTTCTATTCATGAAGAATGAGAACTTTTGATAAATGCTAAAAATATAGATTCATTCTCTAAAGGGAATGAGGTGTAACCACCATGTTAGGCATGAGAAAGATTGCGACCTTTGATTAACAATGTGGTATGATCAAGAATGTCTCTAAGAAGACATGTATTATAGAAACATTTCATGCTTTATCTTCAGGCTTGTATTGGACAGGAATTAGTTCAATTGAGGCACATTTTATGATAAATAAGAAGTTTTCTAATTTTAATACTTTCTTAATTTGGCATGATTGTCTGAGACATCATTAGTCTATAATGTTTAGACGAATTATGGAAAATTAAAATGGACATCCATGGAAGAAACTAATTTTTTTAAATGGTGAATTTTCTTGTACTGTTTGTTAGCAAGAAAAGTTAATTGTGAGACCATCATATACGAAAGTTGAGATTGAATCCTCTGCATTGTAGGAACGTATACAAATATTTGTGGACATATTCATCCACCTAGTGAATTGTTTAGATACTTAATGGTCCTAATAGATGTTTCTTCTTGATGGTCTCATGTGTGTTGATTGTTATCTCGCAACTTGATGTTTGCAAAAAATGTTGGCACGAATAATATAATACATGCATGATTTTTGATAATCAAAGTAGTATATTTAGTGATGGAATCACGACTCACCTTTAGAAGATGTAGAGTAATTGAGGAAAAAATATTTGAAATATACTCTCAAAGTATTAAGTTAAACTTTTCTCATATAATAGTAATAAATTGAAAATTTACTAAAGCAAAAAAGCACATGACATAATAAACTTGGAGTTTACAAGTACTAATAATTTATTAGTTGACATGAATAATTTGGTCATCCCAAAGATGTGCTACCGAGTAATGAACATACATTGAAAAACTAGAAGATTCTTCAAGAATTTTTTTGTTGTTTGTTCTCATGACTAGTTGATTGGATCAACTAATGTTGAGATTAAATCTCTAAATTCTGAAAAATAAAAAAGTGAATATGGGCCCGTTCACCTATCATGTGACATGATAAAAATATGTATTTATAAGATAATTACATGTGTCTTTGTTGTCAACCTGTAGTTTGACATTCACAAAATTGTTTGTGCAAATATAAAATTGAGTTAAGAGCACAATTTCAGAATATGTAATCAATACAATTTATCTTGATAATATTGATAAATACTCAAGATGATGTGACATCAAATGTCAAAGATAGTGAAATCATTGCTTGTGAAAATAAAGCACCATGTGTTGATTTGAAATATGATACCGCATCCAAAAGTAATTGTATGCATCAGACCAATAAATTATGATCAAATTTTCTTTTAATTGGTTTTGGTCAGGGACCAAATATTTTTCATCTTATTATTTTGATATGTAGAATATAATCAATGAATATACAATAATGCACAAGGATAGATTCTCCAAAAGATTGAGATATATGTTAGTTTGTCTAATATCAGGGGGAGACTAGAAGCAACACAAGAGTTGTAAATACATCTATTGAAAGTCCCTTAAGGATAAAGTCTATGACATGCATGAAGCATGATAGACTAATCAATTCTAAATAAAATAATCCTTGAAAAAGGGAGAAGAACAAAGAATCAAAATGATCATAATAAGGAGACAATATGTTCTTGGAGAGCCTACGACATAACACTTTATGAAACCTTATGAGAGGGGTGGCTAACTAAAAATAATAAAATGATGAGATCTCAATAAGTTTTGTCATTTTTTGAATCGATACAAAATGGTATGTGATTGACGATATCTTTAATACAATAGCGCGCAATATTGTAAAAGATTATGAGGATATAAATTTTACGTCTATTAAAGATGCTGATGTAGATTTATTATCAAGTGAAAAGTGGAATGATGCATCTTGGTAAGCGTAAAGCTTATTTGACTTGCAATCTAGTCACTAAAATATATCATACATTTAATATTGGATGTTATCACTTGACAAAATTAATATGAAAAGTCATGAAAGAGTGAAAGTTTTTGGATAACTTGTTATAATCTTTATAAGGATTAAATCGATTCAAAATGCATGAAGCATATACAAATATTGTTATGCAAGTTGATAACTAGAATTGAAACTCTTGAAGAGTTTTCAAAAGGCAATAGATTATTTGCTTATAGAAGTTAAAATAAGAAACTTGCAGAAATATTTGATCTTGGAGGGAAGATTCATAAAAGCAGATAGAAGAAATCATATTTCGTCAAGGTTTTTCTACACTAATAAGCTTCCAAGAATTGTGATATCAACATATAAGAGGTCTGTTCAAGTAATACTATAGTTGATTTATTCACCATGTCTCTACCAACTACAACTTTCAAGAAGATGGTGCACAAGCTTGGAAAACGAAGATTCTAGCCTCTGAATTGATGTTCTCATAAGGGGGAGTTAATACGCGATGTACTCATTTTCCCTCACAAGGTTTTGTCCCATTGGGTTTTCCTGTAAGGTTTTTAATGAGACATCCATAATGCGTATTATTAGATATGTGTACTCTTTTTCCTTCACTAGATTTTTTTCCCACTGATTTTATCTAGTAAGGTTTTAACGAGACACATAATCTATCGACATTATAGGGGGAGTTTTATAAACAATTTGTATTATAATGAATGTCTAATTATGTTGACTCCTTGTAGGATATGGTTAGGAATTCTACTTAGGGACCAAGTAAGGTTTTTTCCTATAAATAAAGGGTTTTCCTTCATTGTAAATAAGATTCATGAAAGATCTATGAATCCTGAATATACTAAGAATAAAAAATCTTTGCTCTTCTCCCTACTTTATTCTTCTTCTAATTTCATATAATTTCATAACAAAACTAAAATATTAACATTTTAATAAATATTAAAAGTTCAAATATGAGGCCCCATTAAATGTTAAAATATTGTTATTTTGAAATTTTTTCTATAGTTTTATAACATTTTAACTAGTTAGGAGAATAAAATTTTTATTGTCATGTTCACCATTTTCTCACTTGAATTATTTGAGAGTAAATAATTGTCATCTTAATAAATTAGAGTTAATATCTCAAAAGGTCACACAACTATAATAATTTGTAGAGAAAATTTATTGAACTTTGTTTTGTTCAATAATTTTTTTTTAGAACTCTTTATTATAAAATAATAAATAAATAAATATTGCAAAATAATTAAACTATTTCTATACTCGAGATGTTATATATATATATATATATAATATATATATATATATATATATATATGTATGTATGTATATACTCTTGCTTTAGACTACTTATGTAATGTTAATAGACTTTCATTAAGAGACAATATTTGACTTATGAATTGTTCTTGAATTCATACATCAACATTAACATATAGTCGGATTATAATATTTTATATTAATAATAAGTAGATTAAATAACTCATACTTTAAAAACAAAAAAAATTATATCTAAATAATAAAGTTTGTAAGCTAATTTATTTAAATAAATTTATTAGTATAAATATAAAATATAAAATCAAGAAAAATAAACAAAATGATTAAAAGGATTTGAGGGGATATTTGTGTTAACCTAGATTAGTCCTATGATATTAGAACTAATACCACACAATGGAAGGAATTAGTTATACACCCTCTAATGCCATATAGGGTGTATAACTAATCCATGGATTGGTTATACATAGACCCAAAATTCCTACAAAATATAGTACTAAATAATGCTACACATAATACTTGGACTATTTCTCCTAATACTCTTTACCAAATGACCCCTTAATTTCGAATTACCCTTATCATTAATTAGAGTTATTTCTCTATTTTAATTTTCAGACATTGTACTTATTATATTCAAAGAGTGATATAACAAAATTCCCCTTTATTTATACTTCCTTTTTTCTTAATTACTTATCTATTTTTCTTTTTTAGTTGTCTCTTATTACTTGTTTATTTTGACATATCAAGAAAGGACAAATTATTTTTACCTATTATATCCTCAATTAATTACTTTGAAAAAGGTAAAACTTCTTGAAAATATTAAATGTTTAATTCTTCCACTTTATAATTAATAAAATTAATTAAAGTAAAATGATAAAATCACTATTTCAATTATTATTTTCTTAATAAGTATCCAAATTTAAAAATGAACAAATAATTAAAGATAGAGAGAATAATTTCTCAAAAGTGTGCAAAATCAATAAGAAATAAATATTGTTAGATGGAGAGATTATTATTTACAATTGAAGAAGCTTAACTAATACTCTTAAGTAGAGTAATTAATTTGAATTGACATACAACTTTTATATAGGGAAATAGTGTAGTAAAAGTGTATAAAGTAAGGTTCATGGAAATTGGGGATTGTCGAAAGTTCAAAGTTGAAAGTTGAAAGTGGTCGGTCGTCAATGAAATTCCAATCTGTGTGGGTGGAGTGAAGAGTGGAATAAAGAGATACGCGTTTCCCCCATTAAACATCGAAAATCTCACTTTGCGAGATAGTCGCCCTCATTTTTAGGTCAGTGCCAATATTGGTTTAAAGAATTGTTGATTAGGGTCAAGTTTCACTGCATTTCGCTACTCTATCCTACTTACTTGTTACTCTTGATTATGTTGTTGTTGTTGTCCGATTGCTTATTTATATGTATCTATGTAATGATTGCTCATACTGTTGATATACGCCCTGCCCTGGACAGTATTATATAGCTTAATGGCTTGTCTGACCCAACTGAAAGATTTGGATACAAAAAACTAAAAGCTTAATGCCTAACTAGCTTGTTCAATAATTGCCAGATATTAGCCATTCTTCGTAAATCTACTTGGTTCAGCCCATCATTTTGGAAATGTGGTTTACTTTTGCCACAATTGAATGGTCAAAAGGTCAGTTGCTTCTACTGTCGCCCTCTTCAGCCTCCTTGCCACCTTCATATCAAGAACCCCTATTCCACAACTAAGTGGAGACTAGCAGGGTTGGGAATCCCAACAAGAAATCTCTCACCTAACTCTCTTACTATCAGTATCATATTAGAAGAAAATATGGAATTTGGGTCTAAAAGCATCTGATTAAAAACCTAGGTGGTTGGTAACCCCAGAGAAAGCTTCACCCTACGTACAAACTTATTAGATACCGGTGAATCAACATAGGCTAATATATTAATCATCCTATTGCATATTTATGATGTTGAAATATTTTGTCCAATTACTTGAATATGAACTGAAATTATCGTTTTATAGATTATAGGAGTTTGTTTGTAAAAGCATAAACTTAAATTGTTGTTTCCTTGATTACCGGAGTTTGTATGTACAAGCATAAACTTCAATTCTCTTACTGAGGTTTTTGCTTTGAAAACTTCATTACTTATGGTTATTACCTTTCAAATTTGCTTTGCAATCATGTTACTTGTAAAGGATGTATAAAAAAATGTGAGTGTTTTTCTTAGATGTGGAAGTGGGTTCTTTCATCAGATAAGTCCTTTAGTAAGGCATGCAGAATTGGATTTATGGATAAGCCAGTACGCATACTGAAAAGGACTTGTTTATTATGCTTGTTAGGTAAATTAAATGAATGCTTGCTTGCTGAACTCGGTTCCATAGCTTTTGAGCATGATTGTGTAATGTAAGGCAAATAATCTATTTATTATTTTGTGTATAAAATATGTTTGATGTTCTTCTAAAAAAACGGTGTTTGGTGTATTCATTTCTTTTGGTTAATTGCAATTTCAATGCATCCAGTTTCACTTCTGTACATATTAAGCATAATAGAAAAGGTGGACCACACTAATAAACTCGAAACGAGGTCTGACTTCTTGTTTTTTGGTCTTTCTTAAGTGGTGGATGGGTGGCTTTATCTGGTATGGTGTAATAATATTAACTTGTTAGGGAATGACATGACTTTAGGACTGAGCAGTGTGAAGTTTATGACTTGGATGCCATAAGTCTGGTTTGGTGATTCATGCCAGTCGGATGAGCAAGATATGCGAAAGCTGGGGGCTTTGCCTCCTCATGCTTCTTTTGCCTATGCATGATGCTATCAACAACTTATCTCTAATTTGATTTTCTTTTCTCTAACTGGGTGTTATATCCAAAGATGTGATATTAGAGCTTGCTTACACTAAGTATACCATCAGTGGGTTCTGATTTGGCTTTTACTATTCTCTCTTGTTGATATGTTTCTTAATGTCCTCTTTGGCAATCCAACGTGATTGATATTAACATTTATTTACTTTTAGTACTCAGTAATTTGGGGATGCTAGTATTTCTTTGATCATTTTATCCTTTGGTTGATGATGTAATAATATGTGTGGTGGCTGGTGGCAAGAGTGTGTTCTTGTTGTCAATCATCCAATGAACATGGTAGGTAACATGTCAGTGAGCCAATAAAATATTTGAGTATCTGAATGTTGAAGCAACTTCAATTTATATTATGGCCCTGTTGTTCACTGTTATCAAAAGCAAAAAGCACAAAAAAGCTCTAAGGTCTGTTGGGGCTTTAAACACAAATTGCAAATAAAGTGTGGGCTCTAATGAAAAAAGGCGCAAAGGGAGAAAAAAATACAAATTTATATTTTTAGTAGACTAATAATTATTAGCATGATGACAAATATATGATCAAAAAAATTGAAAATAAATTACTGTAAAGTGAAAAATCAATTGTTTAGTGTCACTTTTTCAAAAGAGGTTCCTTGGCAAGGGAAAGTATGCCTTAGAACCTTGATGACGATATTGAAGCGCATATTAAGCAAATCGAAGCGCTCAACATGCGAGCCTCGCTTCAGGGATTAAGAACGCCTTTGACAACAGTGCTATTGTAAAGATAATTCAAATCTTAGTATGAAAGGAACCCACAAGGGAGGCTGAGTTGGTTGAGCCAGTGATCTCCTAGATGGGGGTTCTCAGGTTCAAAACCCCTGTATTCTTTCTTAATAAAGCTCATCGTATGGGGTTCACCTAGTGCGGTTTACCTCTTGTGTGTGGTTTTTAGGCTATTATACTGGAGTGGGCTTAAACTTGTGTGCACTCAAAGGGTAGCGGCTGCAAGTTCCCTAGTCATTAAAAAGATCTTAGTATATAAGGAATCTAAACTACTCTCCTGTTAGACTCACCATATTTCAATTGTGTCATCTTTTCTTGAGTAGTTGCACTAAATGTTATAAACCTTCTGGAGCGGGCTTAAACTTGGGTGCACTCAAAGGGTAGCGGCTGCGCGTTCCCTAGTCATTAAAAAGATCTTAGTATGTAAGGAATCTAAACTACTCTCCTGTTAGACTCACCATATTTCAATTGTATCATTTTTTCTTGAGTAGTTGCACCAAATGTTATAAACCTTCTTCTTATCCCTTCTTTCTGCAGGTAGTGAATTCTTTTCATGGAGAGTTTGATATAGCGTCTTCTATAAGCTAGAATCAGTGGTATCTGGTTCTCAAAATGAATGGCTACAGCTTGTTGGAGCATACTCTTCAAAATATACTTCACTCCATCAATCCCTCAGAGGAGGATTGGTCTATGCGATTTCAACTCATTCACGAACTTCGAGCTGTGGTTGAAAGCATAGAAATCCTGAGAGGTAATTCAAAGTGGTGATGCTTTTTTTACTTCACGATTCAGTGGAACTTTGATGGTTAGAATACTTATTTTTCACTTGTAGAGATGAGCTTCTTGATTTTCCAATCATTTAAATATGGCGTACAATGTTGTGGGTTGGCATATAGAGGCGTTTCTATGTACTGAAACTCAATGGATGGTGCTTTCCTTGTAATTTAATAGCTCATTCCCATACTTATTTTGATTTTGGAATTAAAAATTGGTTCTTCTCTGACCATATTTTGACTTTTATGACTACTGTTTGAGCGTAAAGTGGTTTAGCCCCAATATTTGTATTAGGAATCGTTACTTTGTTTATTGGA